>OZ005650.1:247216375-247288875 GCA_963930645.1 Salticus scenicus | reverse complement strand
TGCCAGTAAAAATAAGAAGCGGTTCATTCATTTTCAGTGAAGCCAGTCTTGGCGACAAATTTGGCGAAAAATAACAGTTTAGGGTTCCAGCTGTTTCAAAGCACTTTGATGCACGGGAGCCTGGATCACGAACTCACCATGGGTTTCTGGATTGAATTACCGGCAAACTCCAGAGCTAAGAGGTATAAATAGGAGATAATTGACTTCTGCGAGAAAGTGTGTAGTTACTGCTGTTCAGAGTTCTTCAGAGACATATTCTGAGCGATTGCACTTTGGAAATTGCGCTCTAAGCGAATGAACTGTTCGTGAGCTAGCGAAAGTTTCTGCTCTGGAATATTTGACATTATTTGCTTTACTCCTGTGGAACAGATGAGTGTTCTCTTGGACTGTTCCAGAGTATTCGTCGAATAGTGACTTTTGCAGCATAAGTGATAGCATCATTGAACTACTACCAGAATACTCGATTGTTTCAAGAATATTCACTCTAATCACAGTTTTGTTGTACTTATTCAAGAAGTTACGCTATATACTGAACATACCTCGACTAGATCTTGCCTATTTCTTTATGAACAACTTTCTCACGCGAAAGAAGTCGGCAAGTTATTCGTAACAATATTTTAGTTTAAATATGAAAACAAATCATCAAAGTAAAACTTGTCTAATTTCAATAAATAAAGAAGAAAATCAATTATGTGTTTGTGTGTATGTGTATTTTCGGAACAAAATTAAAACTTTTTTTTTTTTTTTTTAATGAAATTTCCTAAAAAGGTCATAAACCGTCTTAAAACTAATAAATAATTAATTAATTAAATATTAAAACTATTAGATTGGACTTTTTTTAGGTAGGCTTCTAGAAATTTATGATGTTTGCCGATGTGTATTACTTTTTAAGAAATAAATTTTAAATTTTGGTCTATAATGACGACATCTGTTTAAATACAATTGATCACATGTTTTAAAGGTCATTGATTGCAAATAAAAATAAGAAAAGCAAATCACAAATTTTTAATTAAATGGAAGTTTTGGTGACAAGAAAAATGTATATACAGCGATTTAAAAAATAATTTTTGTATTGTTAATTTTACAAGGACCAGTAGTGACCGAGATGTTTTTCTCTCTAAACTGGTAGACGGGAAGTGTGAGTTCGTTCCCATGTTCTGCTCTTCATCTTAGTAGATCTATGTTTTCTCTCCGTAAACCTTAAAAATACAGTCTAGTACACCTTGGAATCCTTCTCCCAACTGAAAATACTCCATCCTCGCGAAACCGTTCGCTCTAATAACACCACATCTATCTAAAAAACAGTACAAAATAAAATATGTGTAAAATACACATACATATTACATATGGTTTTCAAAATTATCATGAAAAAAAAAAAAAAAAAAAGAATTAATAAAGTAGAACAAAAATCATTGAATATTGTTTTTCTTTAACCCACGACTCAAATAAGAGTTTGATGAGTTCAAAACCTTCATCTGTCTGCATCTGTGTGTGTGAGTCTGCAGCTTAGTGCAATGTAAAAAATAAAATAAAATAAAACAAAAAAAAATGTAAAATCATGGTATTTGACCGTATAATTTTAGGGGAAATGACCGTTTTGCTACCTAAACGGTCATAATCCGTAAATTAATATTTTGGAAGCATAATATGGGAAATAACCGTATAATTTTACGGGAAATGACCGTTTAGCTAGCTAAATGGTCGTAGCCCGTAAATTGATATTTCAAAAGCATATTTTTTTTTAATTTTTACGAGAAAAAGCCAGCCGTTAATCTACGCAAATTGCTCTTATCTTTCACCAAACCATTTTCTTATGAGAAAATCTCTTCAAATTCAGTGACATCAAGAGATAATTCCATTTTCTTCCATTTTCAAACTGAAACTATGATTGTTAGTTATACTAATTGAATGTGTTTGATTATGCACGCATGACGCATAGAAACATTCACTGGTTTTAATAAGCTATTGTTTTCTTAATTTAATTAAAAAAATTCCATCTGACTGAAACTGAGTAATTGATATTGATGAAATTGATTTTCTTTGTCTATTAACATGAAAACATTAAAAATCGGCCTTATTCCTAAATACAATCCAGTCCGTTTACAAATAAAAATGATTTCGAAAAATGGTTAGATTTTCTTTCACAAAATTCAGTATCGTAGTCTTTATAGGGATTAAAAAAAAGCTTTTGTTTTTTCAATATGAGAATTGACTGATTGCTTAATTTTGTCAAAAACAGCAAATTTAGATTTTAAAATAGCCTTAAAATAAAATAATTTTTATGCATAGTTTGAACGCTATCAATTTAATTACTGTAAAAAAATTCTGTAAAAATAAAGCACTTTTTTTAACATAAATACAACATAGGTTGCTGTAAATTTGTACCGCTAGTTCTGTAAAAATAATTGAAGATTTGTTATTTCACATTATGCTGTAAATCGGTTTAAAAAATTTCCAAACGTCTTTTTGCGCGTATGACAATATTTATCAACTAGTCAGTTCTGATGTTGACTTTATCTGTTCTTGTAATGAGAAGTTTCCGCTATCCCAACGGTGCGGTTGGCAAAACGCTGCCCTCTGACACGGGTGATTGTGAGTTCGAATCCCGGGCTACTCAAGACGGTTTGCTTCGCATGAAAATTAATAAGTTAGCTTTTGCGTGTAAAAAAATAAATAAGTTGTTTTAGTGTTGTGGATTTCTCCCTGTACGCATGTGTAATAATTGCAAGAAACTTTTTTAAAGCATTCGAAAAAATCAAACTTTAACTTTTAATTTTACGGTCAATGCTACTTTTTTTGCAGGTTGGTTGTATGTTCGTCACAACGTAAAATTACTGACGATACATCATTCATCGTCTAAATGTATTTTTACGGGGTTTGACTGGAATCTCTGCTGCCGTGCTTTGCCCGTAATTTTACTGCAGCATTTTTCACAGTGTAACGAATGGACCATAATGGTAAACCCTATTTTATTAAAGCATAATATTATATATTTATAAAATGTAATTTTTAATTATATTTAAATCAGCTATGACTTAATATTTTATATAATTTTCATGGTAAAAATTTTCCCATTTAAATCTTATCTTTGGATGAAAAATTACGGCTGGTATGAAGTACTTTTTATTTTCCTTTTTACTTGCGAAATTTGAACCGATTTTCACAATAATTAAAATGCGATTATGAAGTCCTGCTGAAAAATGTTTAAATTCGTTTGAAAATTACAGATTTTATCAAATCAAATCAATAAATAAAATGATATTTAATTAAATTCTAGCCAACTATGCGTTAATATTTTATAATTAGTGAATTAACATTCTTTCATTGAAAGATTACAGACTTTATAGAAAAATAATGATTAGTTCATTATACAGTATATATATATATATATATATATATATATATATATGTAAAGCTAATTTTTTACAAGTATCCATAATATTTCTCTGTTCAATTTACAGTAAATTTCAGTTTTTAAAGAAATCATTTGACATTGGTGAAAATATGCATTTCAGGATTATTATTGTTGTTGTTATTATTATTATTATTATTATTATTATTATTATTTTGCGCAAAATTGATGCCTACAAATGAAAAAGTACAGTCTTAAATTTTAAATAAATTTCAGGTTTCTTTTTTCTTATAATCGTTCTCCTCCTCTATTTTTTCTTTGTATATTATATGCAGAGTTGTCAAGTTCCTTAGCCCCTTAACTGCCCCGGGCGTATATATACCTTTTTCCGAAGTACGACCCTTTGTACTGTACTGCTACTAGTAAAATTATTGACACGGTTTGACAGTGCAATAAAATAAACTTTAAAGTGATCTTGACAGTGTTTTTGAAAGATTTATTTATTTCATATTTGAAAGAGAACAGTGGCACTTTGAAGCGAATCTTTAAATTTTTCTCGGCGGGTAAGGGGTTAATTTATCCGGAGCCTTTTTAGCCCCGCCCTTATTTCGCACTTATTAATTTAGAAAATAATTTTCTATTATACGTAAAACCACGATAAAAAAAGAAAATAAATATTCTTATAATAAATGTAATATGAAAAAAAAGTGGGACTAAAACGGTTTGAAAACTCTAAATATTCACATGCATTGAGCAAATATTTAAAAAAAAAAAAAGGAAAAAATTGCGTTATGTATATATTATAGCTGCTGTTATTATTAATATTGATGTTAATCTGTGGACAATTTATATAAGCGTCTATTTTGCACGAAGAAAAAAAAAAAATAAATAAATAAATAAACAATTATGTATATGGATTATTATTATTATTATTTTGTAAATGTTTATTAGTCATGCCTGTCTAATAAATAAGGACTAGGATCTAATAATAAGGACTTAATCTTGCTATACAGACTAATAGTTATTTCAAATACATGAGTATAACCTTTTCGCGCTGCATTTATTCAGTAAGATCAATATAAAATAATTACTTTCAAGTATATATATACGTGAATATTATAATATAAAATATTAGTTAAATGCTATCCGTAGAATGCAGAATGAATAATTAGTCCCGCCTTTATTTCGCACTTATTAATTTAGAAAATAATTTTCTGTTACTACGATAAATATATATATATATATATATATATATATACATATATATTCTTATAATAAAAGTAATATGAAAAAAAGTTGGGGCTAAAACGGCTTGAAAATTCTAAATATTCCCATTCAAATGATTATCCGTTAAGTTTTGTCATCTACATATGATAATAAGCTAAATAAGCATTTGAATTCGATTTAACAAACCATTAACTTGATAAATATATCTGCAGAATGAATAATTAGAACTTTTAGAGTTATCTGCTTTACAGAGGTCATAAATAAAATTTCTTATCTCTGAAATCTTTGAATGACATCTACATCTATTTTTTTAAAAAGAAAACAGAGAAAAACAGAATTTGCATGTATTTCTTATGCATTTCTTACCCTTTTTTACAGCATAGAACCAGATCCAAAAGTTAGAATGAATTTAGGAGCTCAGTTACAAAGTCTTCTAGCAGCGTGTCTTTCTAACAATGTCTGCTTGATTTGCATAAATAGAGGCAACAAAAGCCTTTGCCATATCGATCAGTTGAAAACTTTTCCAGTAGTTCCTTTTCCTTTCTCTAATCTTCTTTTTTTTTCTACTCCGGACCATAATCATCAGAGGATATATATTCAGCTTTGGTGATTCTTCCCCAAAGGAAGCACTTTACTTATACATTCACCCCTCTTCGCTATCTGGTAGCTCCCTGGCACTTTAAACATTTAATGAGAACCGGTGATTCATAATCAATACCTCAACTAAGGGACCATTGACTGAGATATGTGTTATTAAGATATAATTTAAAAATGCGTTTAAGGGAATTTCATTTATCAGCTGGGTAAAAGAAATTTAATGGATCGTAAAAAAGTTTTGTATTACTTTTTTCGTGGTATTTCTAAATGGGTTCTGTATTTGATGATTTTTAAATGTGCGATTAAAAAATGGTGGACAATTTATCTGCGTCAATTGTCATAAATAAATAGTGACAGATAAGAGATGTTTCTATTTAAAATTATCAAATGAAAGATACAAATATGCATATATACATATATATATATATATATATATATAAATCATTTTGAAAATATTTTACATAATTTTCAATTCTGTGTTAATTTATTTTGCGTAAAGTAAAATGATCCGTTTCCTATTTAATACATTTATGTTTTATTTATTTATTTATTTATTTATTACATAATTGTGGTGTTGTATAAAATATGAATAACGCAAACGGAGGGTTATTAATATCAGTGACGGGAATTTAGCACAGAACTCACACCAGTATTTCTTTTAAAAGATTCTTTATTTCTAAAATCGTTGGTTTAGAAAATAATAAAAATTTATTTCGTTGATAGCGTTATGAATTTTGCGCAATGTAAGGGGAAGTAAACTCTATAAATTTTAACAAAAGTTAAAATTGACCAGACCATGAATCGAACTCGAGTCTTTGATTTAAAAAACAATAATGCTCAAAAGCAAGTTATAATTTCGGAGATTTTTTTTTTTTTTTTTTTTTAATACAACTAAATTTTACTTACGATTTATGGCATTTTTTTTTTCTCTTTATAAAATTAATTCGGAACAAACATCAAAAATGTATTCTCTAACGAGGATTTAAGTTACAATCATATTTAACATCATCAATGTCTTAGTTAGGAAATCAATTATGCTGTAGATTGGTTATATATAACTGGATGTAAAGGTGAGTTTTTCGATTAGACTAACTTTTATTCAGCTGTATTTAATATAACAACAACAAACTGCTTATGGAGATAATTTGATTATTCGGAATTCCGTACGTATATGATTACATATTAAAAAAGTAAAACAATACTTCAGAAATTCGGATGTTACACTTTTACAACTTCTGCAGCAGCAATGACACTAAACGTATTTTATATTTGCCAATGTTAGTGCTCACCTATGAAAAAAATATATGTTTAACTTTAAAATGTTATCAAATTTTAAACTTTTAATTCATAACATTTAAAACATACTTTAAAAGTTAAAACGTCTGACGTTTAACAATAAAATGACTTCCATTACCAAATACTACTACTTTTATACTACTATACATACTAATATTTATTAGATCTTTTTTTTTTTTTAAACTAGTGTCATCCGATTACATAAAATTGACTCAACTAAAATTATTAATTTTTCTACAATAACACACTGCAGAGATCATAACGACGCACGCTGCACATATGCACAGATCATAAGAATACCTAAAAAAGTTACGATAGGGAGTTTGAAGAAAATTAGTTGCTCCTCTTTTTAAGACAACCCATTTTCGATAGCGCACGGCTATCCGCACGCTATATACTGATCTGCATGGCTATCAATTTTGCTGTAGTGGTCAAATAAAACGTATGAAATATCTTCTAAATGAGGGGAGGGTAATAGCAAATTTAAAAAGAAACTTTAGCGAAATTTTTGATATAATGACATTTTGATATTCTGGACTCATTTACGGTTTTTACCAACACATGGAAAATTCATTTCTATAATGAAAACCAATTGCCTATTATTTTTTATGTTATAACCAACTGATATATATGAAAGATAATACAAAAGGTGTTATTATAACAATTCTGAAGAAAATAATTAGAACGGTTTTTGAGTTATCGAATTTCTCTCCCACTTACGGCTTTCTAAATCCCATTTCTGTTTTGCAAATTTTCACCAATATTCAGTGTAATCATATGCACACCTGATTAGTTTTTTCTGTAAAATTTCGTTGTTCCATTTCTTTTAATTTTGGATATATAATAAACAGAAGATCAACCCCTCCCTACACACACGCGTGCTTGCAATAAACATTTTTCAAAAACTTTTTTTTTTTTTTTTTTTTTTTTTTTTTTAAATCAAGATACTTTAAAACATTTAAACATGGTTAAAACACAGTATTGAAATTTTTGATCTATTACAGCACTTCCATTATCTACGGTAGTCTGGTACTGTAAATAAAAAATATGGTTACAAGAAATGACAAAATTATTATTATTATTATTATTATTATTATTATTTTTATTGTATGACTCGAAACATATGTTTATGAGAACAACATAATAAAATGCTACTATATAGATGTTGTTATAAACTAAATTGCTTTGGAACTGAGTATAAGCGTTCGTACACTGTTAAAAATTTCTCTAAATTTAATGTAAATATTTATCCAGAGTCTCTGTAAATTTACAATAATTCTTAGGTAAAAGTGACTAATCGAGATTCTCAATCTTTATTCTGTATTTTTACCTAATTTTATTATTTAATTTTTTAATTAAAATTAAAAATGACTCTTTCTACTTTAGAAAAAGCATTCCTAGTCCGAAATATATTCTCACCAATAATTAATTAAATTAATATTAGTGATTAACATGAATGTACAAAATTAGTTTTTTAACATCTCCGTTTATTTCTCTCTGTAATGTTACCGAATAATTAAAATAATAGATTACACAGAGTTTTCTGTTGAAATTTTTAACTGTGTACAAATATACTATTTAATGTCTATTGATATGTCTGCATCAGCTTGTAAATATTTTCTTAACAATCAGTACATTTTACAGCTATAATGGGAAATTTAAAGCTAAATATTTCGTCTCGCATGCTGTATTTCACCTTTTAAAGGATTTATTTAAACACCGTGCCAAGTTAAAGAAGGGGATTGTCTTCAGTTACTATTATTCTAAGCAATTAGATTTAACTAATGGAATGTTCAGTTTTAAAATACCAGTATTCGATAGGGAAATATTTAAATATATTTTCCATTTTACGTTTAATGTGCAAGTTTAAATATATCATAAGTTAACAAGAAATATCGCTGCTGAATTTTCCGTATAAATAGTAAGATAAACCTTTACGAAACCAGTTTTAATATATATTTTGATTAAAATAAATATTTTTTAATGATAAATGCGAATAATAATTTGAAATTTTTAATTATATATATATATATATATATATATATATATATATATATATATATTCATTTTAAATTATAATGCACTTTGTAATAATCATTTTGGTAAGGCGGATTTTAAGATTTATAGGTTAATTTATTTATATTATGAAATGATTGTGCAAGGTAAGTTGGGTAAGATGTCGCATCGTACAAGATGCCGTGTTACGTGGTTCTACACTGGTGCCGCAGGAGAACGACGCGACGGCCACTCATAAGAAAAGCACACGAGTAACGAGACATATGCAGTTATCAAAAAGTTCCACTTTTTCTGCCACCAGTATATACAGTGACTCAAAGTGAAAATGATCCACATGCATTACAAGATTTCAAATTGATTTAATCACTCAAAAATAAGTTATACGAAAATCCTTTTTACACAAAATATTTTACAAATTTACAGAACATGATTATATTTTAACAAAAATAAAATATCACTTCTTGTAAATTCATAATAAAAGAATAAACAAAAAACAAAAAAAGTAAAGTTTTACTGTCAAAATGAGAAAGATGCACCTAAATCGAATAACCAAAAGTAAATTAAAAATAAAAAAAATATATTTTGGGAACAGTCTTTTTACAAGTCTTTACTAAGTTTATTTGGCATAGAAGAAGTCTTTTAGTGTAGTCTGAGGATATTTTGGACTATTTTTCAAGGATGACATTCTTTAACTGCTCATTATTAGAAATTCGATGTTTCCTGTTTTTGTAATCCAGTAGTTCCCAACAATTTTCGATTACGTTTAAATCTGGAGATTGTGGAGGGGTATCAATTACTTTCGGACAGCGATAAAGCAGCCGTTCTTGAACGATTCTTGATTTGTGCTTGGGATCATTATCTTGATAGAACTGAAAAAAAATTATCAATGCCTAATGTTTTTGCACTTTCCTTTAGATTATCCTTTAAAACTTGCAAGTATTTAAATCTGTTCATATTTCCATCAATTATTTGGAGCTCTCCGACCCCACTGACTGCTATACACCCGCAAACTATAATGGAACCACATCCATCTTATACGGAAGCTCTCACATTCTCTGCTTTAAGTGGTTCATTCTTTTTTCTCCACACGCCAATATTTTCGTCTGACCCGAAAACATTATATTTATTTGTATCTGCAAAAATGACATTTTTCCAAAAGTCCAAATTTCTACCTTGAAAGTATTGAGCGAATTCTAAACGTAGTTTTTGTTTTTAGGGCTATTATTGCTTTATCCCGACAACTCTACTGTTATATACATGTTTTTTATAACAAGATTAACAGTTTCAGCAAAATGATATTCCGAGTTGTTTTACAAATGTACAGTTACATTCGGTGCACTCAATTAGGGGTTATTACGAATATATTTAACAATCCAACGTTCATCTCTTTTGTAACTTTTTCTCACTTTATTTGCAAACCGATTTTCATGGCGAAAACATTCAATGATATGTTAAACTGTAGAAGGACATTTATTTACAATCTTTGCAATTTCCCGATTGCTTTTACAAGTTTAAAAATAGCGAATTATAAGTTTATGTTCCTGACAAGTAGTATGATGTTCCATCGAAATAAATTCACTAAACAAGGGTCAGCAAATGTGGAAACACAAAACATAACTTCTTTCAACATGATTATGATTTGTTTGTTTGTTTGTTTATTGGTAACATATACATCAGATTTGTATGCTTGACTTGTAGTCCGCTTACAAATCTTCGTCAGATAAAGACAGAATAAAGACATGGCATAATTACAGAGACGAAGAATTGGAAGAACAACCAGGGCCACTGCGGGAATCAAACCCGCTCTCCTACGCTCGAAGGCGATTAGCAGTATGGTGACATAACTACTCGGCTACGGAGGGCCCCGATTATGATTTAAATAAATTGCTATTTGCCAGTAAATAAAAATAAGTCAAAGAAAACATCTGTAGGATGAATTTCATTTTGACTGACGGCTTTATACTTTTCTCTTATTTTAGGTTCACTAGAAAGAAAAAAAAGTGCATAAATGTTCAACTGAAATATACGATAATTTAAAACCTAAAAAATGTTGTTTTTTCAAATAATATTTATAACAAATTAATTTTAATAGATGAATTATTTTTCTTGAAATGTAATTGTTTAGGTGGATCATTTTCATTTTGAGACACGGTACAAACAGCAGTTTTATAAAATTTTCGCTGTTATTTGGGTGATTTTATTGGTTATAAAATTATGTTAGAAGATACTAGTAAAAAATGAAAATAAAAAATAAAACAGAACTCTTTTATCCTTGCGTATGTTACTCTTCTGTGAATTTTTAGGAACTTCTTCGATTAATTTGGATTGATAATCCATCTCTCTTCATTTGGTTAGTGTTAAAATACTTTGCTATATCTTGTTTATTTAGTTATGTAAGCCATGGTTTAAGCAGGGAAAAAAATCAGAATTTTTTTAAAAAGTAGTGTCTAACAATCTCGCTAACCTATAAAAAGGATCTGTTATCCCTTTTGTAAATTAAAAAGTGACCTTTCATCTTCTTCAAAGTATTGGGCTAATATGCCTGTAGCGTTACAATTTTGAAAGATTCTTGACTATTTTCTTTCTGGTTTTAAGTTACATCTTGGCATTAATTTTATGGAATGTTTTATAAAAATGAGTATTTTAATTGAAATTTCATGACATCTTACTCCTATATAGACGATACTCTTACTTCAAGACAGAGGTAAGAGGCGAAAATGAAGGAATTAAATAAAATTTAAATTTTCACAAGAGATCAATAAATAAATATAACCAACAGTTTACTTTAGATAAAAATTATTTTAAAGATTTACGACGTCTTTCCACAATCTACCCTATAACTTTTATTTTATTTTATTTTAATTAATTTAATGAACATTAACCCTCCGCGTTCCTGATTTCGATGGGCAAAAGAACGTTTTACATTAAATTTCATTTACACCACAATTTCTAAAATATTATTTTTAACAGATAAGTTATTGAAAATTATTATCCCACTAAATTACATTTACACCACTAATTGTAAAATGTGGTGTTTGATGTTTATAAATACTGAAAACTAATGAAACATGTTTTTATTAAAAAAAAAAAAAAATGGTATTAAAAAATAAGACTATTTGCAACCTGTTTATGCAAACACAGTAAATACAAATTAATCTCCCCGTATGCGGGGGGTTAAAAATGAAACAAAATGTAACTTGAATATACATATATGTAAATTTATACGTATTCCCACCAGTATTTTATTAGTCATGTTATAACGGTGATAAGTTAAACTGACTTGACGTGACAAAAAAAAAAAAAAATGAAAGAGATAAATTACAATGGCTTGTGCGTTATTTATTTTATATTATACATGGTTAATCTGAAAATATTTCCTCTTACTTTATTACAATATATATAAGTTACAAATACATAATTAATGTTCCTCATTTGATTTGAATTAGAATCATAAATTAGGATAATTAATAATATTTAATATTACACGCGTGAAAGATCGTAAAATACAAGCATATATAAAACTACAAATAATATAAAACAACACTTATACAAATAAACTCCACAATGAAAACCTTACTTTGAAAAATCATTCCCAATTTAAGTTTAGCACTTGCTTCGACAAATTCTCTCGCTACTTTGCGATAAATATTTTGCCATTAACGTTAGACCATGAATCAAAAGAATGCGGAAAAATAAATATAAATAGCATGTGTCCCTACCAGTATGGAATTCCATAGTTACTTTCTTAAAAGCAGCGTATAGAAAAGAATTTCTTCAGCTCTTCTCACAAGACGCGAGGGATAATTTATCTTAGATATGAGAAATGTTTCCTGATTCCAAGCAATTTTATCTAAGGGTTCTAAAGTAGAAATGAAGTGAAAAAAAAAAAAAAACTCTTTCATATCAATAAGTTTATTATTCTTATTATTAATAATTCCTCATCATACTATTGGTATAATCTTGAAAATTTTCTACCTCGTTTTTTTTTTTTTTTTTTTTTTTTTTTTTTTAAGTTCGTTAGCATGTGCACACGATACATTAAGAAAAATCATCGCAGAGAGGTCGTACTAGTTTTAAAATATTTTTTAAATATTACTTATGACACAAGCAAGAACCCTATTGATTTGAAATATTTTAATTTAAAATCTTCGTAAGTTATCCAAAATTTACATATTTTTTTTTAACATGGCGTTTAAACGCGAATTAAAAGGTTTTTACTGTAAAGATGTGAGACCAACTTCGAAGTATTATTTATGATGCTGGCATGAGCATCATTTACTGTAAAAATTTAACCTCAAAAGTTATTTGAAATTTACGCATTTTTTTAACATGGCAGAATATCATTGTGAACACTATTGCAGAAATATATGCATGTATATATATATAGAAATTTTCCGGAAGTCAAAAAGCGTGAAAGTTGAACGTCCACATTGAGGTATATTTTCATCGTAAAAATGTCAGACTATTTTTAAAATGCCTTTTATGATACTGGCTTCAAAATCATTGACTACAAAAATTCTAATTAAAAAAAAAAAAAAAATGATTTTCTTAGAATATTAGAACACAATAATATTTACATAAACTTGCATTATGGGGATCATTACATTTAAAATAATATGAAAAATCATGTAAACTAAAATACATGACTCTCTTTCATAAAATTAACATGGAAATGGTTCGAACTAAAGGTCTATTGGGTGAGGCATTTCAATCTATTACTGTGTCGAGCAAATTTATTTCTCTTAACATGAACATAGTCTGCCTTATGATAAAATTTTTGCGAGAATATATATACGATAGGGAACTAAGTAGAAATCACCTATAATAACCAGTTTTAAATATATTTTCACGTGACAAGCGGAATATTACAGAAAGTAATTCCATACAGTAACGTGCAGTTTGAAAATAATTCAATAATAGATTTAAATTTTGGTAATTGTAATAGGATGTTAAAAAAAAAAAAAAAAAAAAAAAAAAGACAATTAAAAAAAGTATCAAATTTTTCAGTTATGTGAAATTTTGCAAGCTTTATAATTTTGTTTTCAGAATTGTTCGAAATATTTTTATGAATGAAAAAATATCCACATGTAGGTTGTACGAATCCTATACTTTAAAGAGAAAATTTATTTTCCAAATCTAGTAACAAATGTGTTCTAGTATACTATCATCTAACTATAGTTTAGTTATGAAATTATATTGTACTTGTTCTTGCAATTTTAAAGTAAACTTCTTGGAAAATTATAAGATATCAGAAACTTGACAATCGCATTTGGATATCGAGTACTCGTCTTTACTTGCTTAACAGTTTTAAAGTGGTGCTGTAAATATTATTCGAAATTCTCCAGAAAGACATCACGTCAAGAATTTTCCAATAGCTCAGAAAGTGCCTCACATCGTATATTTTGTAAAGTTTAATCATATTTTATATTTGAAATCATTCTTGCATGCTATAATGTAATTCAAATCAAAATATTTATGCTGCATATTAATATTTATAAAACTTTAAATCTTTCAAAGCGACGAGAGAAGGAAAAAAATAGTCAAAATTGATCAGTTAAAAATATTCTGATAATTATTATGAAATGTACGAAGCTATTTGATACTTTAAAAAAATAAAATCCTTTAGTTCCTGAAAGATTAATTAAACACTCTTCAAACATCAAACTTTAAATTAACATATTTAGTTTTTTTTTTTTCAAATTTCGGAGATTAACCAGTTACTTTTAATTCTTCTTGAGAATTTTATTTCCTTCAATCCTTTAAAAGATTTATATGAATGTTAATCAGAGTTCAATTCAAAATGTTTATGCTGTAAAATAATATTTTCAAAACTTTAAATTTTTTATAGAGAAAGGGATAAGAAAAATATCAAAATTGATGCAATTAAAAATAGTCTGGTAATTATTATCAAATCAAAATTGATGCAATTAAAAATAGCCTAATAATTATTATGAAATGTATGTAGCTATTTAATACTTTTAAAATAATACTATCCTCTAGTTCTTGAAACATTAATTAAAAACTTAAAAAAAAAAAAAAAAAAAAAAAAATCATTAAATTAATACTTCTATTTTTTCCAAATTTTGGAGATTAACCAGTTACTTTTAATTATCTTTGAGAATTTAATTTTCTTTAATCCTTTAAAAATTTTGAATGAAATTTAATCAGAGTGCAAATCAAAATGTTAATGTTGTAAATAAATAGTTTTAAAACTTTAAATATTTTCAAGAGACAAGCATAGCTGCCAACATTTTTAACATTTAAATCAGAATTGACACCAGTATTTTTAAGGGGAATATATTATATATTTTTTCGACGATTAATAATAACGAAAACAGATATGAAAATTTTTCGGTTTGAAGTCTCCCTTGAAAAGCGGAAGACGCGACGTGACACCTTTGGACAAGGGATGAGAAAAACTATCAGATTTGATGCAATTAAAAATAGCCTGATAATTATTATGAAATGTGTGTAGCTATTTAATACATTTAAAATAATATTATCCTATAGTTCTTGAAACATTAATTAAAAAAAATAAACTTTAAATTAATACTTCTAGTTTTCCCAAAACTTTGGAGATTAACCAGTTACTTTTAATTCTCCTTGAGAATTTTATTTTCTTCAGTCCCTTAAAAAGTTTGCATGAATTGTAATCAGAGTGTATTTGTCACATAACTGGGGATTCATTTTGAAATCAAGAAATTATTATTGTGAAATTTTAAGTTCACTTTCATGACAGACATTTAAGAAAATTTCAAATGTTATACTAATTTTGTTATAAGTGATAATGTCGTAGACATATAAAAAAATTTAATGCCTAAATGCGTTCAGTTACATGCAAAAAACAAATGGTAAAAAAAATGGAGATCTAAAACATTATAAAATTCCTATTGATCATTTTTAAATTGGGCATTATTTTTTATTACTTTCCACAAAAAAAAGGCCTTTCTATATATAAATTTACATTTCAATCTATAAATAACAATATATTCATAAAAGGAAAGATATAGCATAGTTTTAACACTTTCGCGACCTCTGATGCAGATTCACGTCATTTGGAAATCTGGAACTCCATTTGTGGACGTTTGTTTTGCTATTTGCATGTTACCATATATTCCTTATATTCCTTATATTTGTATATTCCTTATATTGTTCAATATATTTGATAATTATTCCTTATATTTGAACAATCAAAATACTACGGGTACAAATACTTTCACTCGAAAAAATATAATTATTATGTGTATTGTTATGTACTATAAATATGAATGCAGAAAACTTTTTCTGAAAGAATGTAGCTCGAAAGAATAACGCCCACTGGCGGAACACATTATCAAAAAAAAGAAAAACATGCGGTCGCGAATGTGTTAATATATTCCGGAGAATTTTTGGCTCCGCCTTTATTTTATGCCACTTATTCTTTTACACTTTCGCAACCAAATGCTTTTATCTTTTTAAGGCAGTAAGGCTCGTCGGTGGGCGTTATTCTTCCAAGTTAAAACATTTTAGAACAACATTTTCTGTATTCACATTTATGTTACAAATGGATACACATTATATTTATACTCTTTCTAATAAAAATATTTGTATCCAAAGCATATTGATAGTACAAATATGAATATTGGGTATATTCTTAAGAAATAAATAACATACAAATTAGGAAGGAAACGCCCACTGGTGGAGTTAAAGATTTTCAAATGACGTGAATCTACAGAGTTCGTGAAAATGTTAAGAGTAATTTTTTTCTTATTTAATCAAAGATATATCTGTACTGATAAGTGTAAAGGATTTAAGTCCAAAAATGTCGATTTTGAGTTAAGTACATAGTCAGACTCAGAAAAAAATTCTCTATTGATTGGTATAAAGGATTTAATTCTATGTCATTTAGTCTTTGAGAAAATCTAATGGTAAAAAAAGGACCAATTCAGAAATGTACCATTCATGTATGGTATAAAATATTTAATTCAATTTTTCCCGTTATTAAATGAAGGTTGACAACCACTGAATGGTATAAACGGTATAAATCAACGAAATACCTTTTTCCTAATCGATTCTTCTGATTTGTTTTTAGCTAGTTAAACTTTATTTTTCGTCTCCTGAAAAATCAAGAATATGGACTTAAATCATTTATACTTATCAGTACAGAATATCATACTTGGTAACTTTTACAATTTATTCCGGACTACTGTTGACCACGCCCTTTTCTCACACCAGTATGATTTTACAGAAATTTTCAGCAATATGCAATTACTATAAAATAAGAAGAAAAAGTAAAAAAAAAAAAAAAAAAATGTGTGTCTAAAATAGGGCGGGGCTAATAGTACTCTGGAATAAATTATAAATATTATCAGGTATGTATATAGCGAAGAAAATTTGTCTATAAATAAAGAGGTGCGAAATAAATGTAGGGTTAAAAGAACTCCGTAATAAATTACAATGTTGGCAGCTATGATTATAGCAGTATATAATTTAAGAAGTGATAGAATGAAAGACAAGAATAATTATTTTATCGTCTCTTATCCCCTTAATAGTTTTTAAAACAAATGATGAAAAAATTTTTGATGAAAAAAAAAAATATATATATATATATATATATATATATATATATATATCGTTCTGAATCTTAAAATGCAATAATTAATGCTAAACAATAAAATGTTTAATGATATTTAATTTTTTAACAAGAATAACAGCAGTACGAATTTTAATTTTTTGTACTTTTAGTTTCCCTCTAAATATATTTGCTTTACTATACAAATAACAAAGCTTTAAGAATTTGCATTTCAGTTAATTAATTATACTGTTATTCCTAATAAAAATGGTAATTTGTTGATGAATGAAAGTGCTATTTATCTTCGATTGAAAGAAATTCCTTTAAACTTTGGAATAATTAATTATTTGTTGTTCAATTAATTCTTGTAAAATGTCATTAAAGTTTTGGCTTTAATTTAACTCGCAAAATTTTGATTAATGAATCCCGATTACATGTTTGTAATATCAATAAAATGGGAAATATTTGTTTGAAGATTTTTAAAAGATGCAAGCAAAGCCTATTACAATCTAAAAAACCGAAAGTAGAGAAATAATGAGTATTTTTAATTTTTTTTAATTTGTTAAAGAAAAGAATACAATGTAATCGTATTCGTGACTATTTTGTTACTTTAAAGAACAATTACAGATTTCTAAATAAAAAATTATAAATTAAATACTCCATTTTTCAGAATAATATTAGGGCAATATAAAATTGTGTATTTATGTCAGTGCCTTGTAAAAATATCATAATCTGGTGAATACAATCAAAGACATAGAAAAAACGAAAAAATATCATACACAGATGTAGTTCAATATTAAAATATCACAATTTGACTAAATAATTATTTCTTCAACATTAAATGCAATACGAAGAAAAAGTTAAAATGAGTTCTATTTAAAAAAAAAAAAAAAAAAAAGAATTCGCAGTGAATTTAAAAAAGACAAAATCCCTTTTAAATGTTTATTTTTTCCATCACGTTTTCCAGTAATTGTTTTCTTTTTATCAATATTTTTTAAATCTTATATTTACGCGTCATGTTTCGACATTTTATTCAGTCATCAGTGGTAAATTCCCGAACAGCCATTGCTATATTAACAGCCTAAGCTAAAATGTTTTCGAAAGAATTTAGGGAAAGTATTTGACGTTTGTAACATGCATAAAAGCATTTTTTACGAAACATTCTTGCATTTATAACTTGGTAAAAAATACAACTAAAAAATTACTGTATTGGAAAAGAGTGTTTTTAAAAATGCATATTTAATACTGGAAAAAATTCGTTTCATTAAAGAAAGTTCTTAATGTTACAATATATATATATATATATATATATATATATATATATATATATATGTGTGTGTGTGTGTGTGTGTGTGTGTGTGTTGGATTTTTCGGAATCTCTCCAGACGATTTTGATGAAAGTTTCGAATTAAGTGATTTTGGGAACGAAAAATCATTTGTTCTGTTCTTCATCTCCAGGCAAATTCACGTTCGTTGTTAACCCTTTATCTGTCGGTAGCAAAATATGGCAGAAATCGGATTTATTCTGAAATCGATGTAAAGAATTTGAAAAAAAAATTGGGTTAACGATTTTTGAGATATTAAGAGAAAATTCGATTTACTGTTAACCCTTTATCTACTATTTGCAAAATAAGGCAGGAATCCGGTTTAATCTGAAATAGATATAATAATTCGGATGAAAGTTTAGGGTGAAAGATTTTGGGGTGAAAAATCGATCGAACTTATCATCAGATTCAGAAAAATTCCCGTTTACTGTTAACCCTTTATCCGAAACAAAATATGACCGAAATTCAGTTTACTCGGAGACGGATATAACGATTTCAATAACAATTTGGAGTTACGGGTTTTTTGGAATGAAAATCTATTGGACTTAAGTCCAACTTAAAAAAAGGGTCGTTTTCGCTATTCGTTCGTAAAATGTGACTGATATCGCTTTTATTCAGGAACAGACATAAAGAGTTTGATGAAAGTTTATGATTAATTGTTTTTTGCGGCAAAAAATCAATTCCACATACCTTCAGTTACAAGAAAATTCGTGCTCGCTGCTAATCCTTTATCCGACGTTCTCAATATATGGAAGAAATTGGTTTTACTCAGGAATGGATAAAACAACTTTTATGAACGTTTGTGGTTGACCAAATCATCATCTACAGGAAAATTTGCGTTCGCTGTTAGACTTGTGTCCGCCGTAAGCAAAATATAGCAGGCATTGGATTCTCTCAGAAATAAATATAGCGATTTTAATGAAAGTTTTGGATTAAGGATTGCTTCTGGTGAAACATCGATTGGATATATCTCCGTCTTTAGGAAAATTCGCGTTCTTTGCTAGAGTGGTATAAGACATTATTTTCAAACTGCAATAACTCAGCCAAATTTTCACTTAAAAAGATGATTTTTTTTTTTTTTTTTTTTTTAGACCGAAGAGACTATTTTTCTAAATATAAGTCATATGATTGGAGGAACCGTATAAATTTAAATTTCGTATTTTAATCTGTATACAGTCATTTAAAAGAAAAGTATCTGAAATCTATTCTTGATTTGCACCAATTTTATAATTGGAAGTACGTTTCTATGACTGTTAGTGACTGAAAAAAAGACGCGTTTCGTAACCTTTGATTTAATAAATAACACTACAGAAAAAGTTGGAGTATATTTAAAATCAGTTAATAAAGTGAATAATGATTAAATATGCGATTAGGATTTAAAATGTTTAAAAATGCCGTGCCTTTCATTCAACTCAACTTAACGTTCAAAAGAAATTTTCTATAGTCAAACTTTGATAAAAAACGTAATAGTTATGCAGGTCTAAGAAATAGAATGTAATATATGATATTTCAGTATTTTACATAAACCAATATAACCTGATTGTGTTTACTGCACTTTGTTTCGATGAAATATCGGCAAATATTGGGCTATAAGTTGAAGATATTAGTAATATTGATCTCGAACATTAGAATCCACTTTAGCGGGACGATTATTAATCATATAATAGTACTGCTTTTGAAATATTTGATATAATTTTTATGTAAGAAGGTTAGTGTTAGGGTTACGTGTAAGAATTAATTTGTTGTACAATTTGAACTCATCATTAAAAAAAATATATTTTTAGGAAAAAAAAATTAAAACAGTAACCTTATGCAACCCATAACGAAATTTCAGCTGCTTTTGAAATATTTGATATAATTTTTATATAAAAAGGTTAGGGTTAGGGTTACGTGTAAGAATTAATTTGTTATAAAATTTGAACTCATCATTAAAAAAAAATATTTTTTAGAAAAAAAAAAAAAAAAAAAAAAAATTGAAAAATTGAAAAACAATAACATCATACAGCCCATAACGAAATTTAGAAAATTTATAAATTGATAGCGTTTGTAAACATAGCACACACACACACAAAAAAAAAAAAAAAAAAAAAAAAAAATGAGAGAGAGAGAGAGAAGAAAGAAATATATCTGTTCTAATTGTTTGTAATAGCAGTTAACAAAAATCAAGTGGGGGAAAAATCTGAGCAAAAGGAAAGACAAAGTATTACACTAAATAGGGTTCTTCCCAGTTGTCACTCTTTTGAATACTGCTTTTTATATAAAGTGATCGTTGTATTATTCTTTCATAGATTTGTACTATATACGATTAATGAAGATTACTGGGAAAAAAATTATCTTCGAAATAGTAACTACTGAGAAACTTGCACTCGTTTAGTAAACAGAGCAGTATTCAATCGTTTATCGACTATAATTGTTAGCAACATTTATAATTAAAAATAATTTTTAATTATTGATAAAAATAATGCTTAATGATAAATGAATTCTCATTTTCTCTTAATGAACGTACTGGACATATGAATTGACTTAACGTATTAAACCTAATTATTAACGTACTATTACGTAAGTAGAAAAATACCATTAACAATATTTTAATTTTGTACACAAATAAAAAATATCTGACAAACATCCTCAAAATGTACACAACTTATAAATTACATGTTTAAGTATCGCTGCAACTTAAAAAGTCGTTCACATTTCAATATTTTTTTTATCCATAATTGCAACGTATAAAGTCGTACTATTAATTCATGAATTCCAAAAATGAATTTATTTTAAACAGAAAATATTGATTTTTGATCTCTTCATATTTTTTAATTCAATTTAATTACCGTCTGCTTAAGATTTCTTTTAATAGAAAGTTCTAATATCTGAAAATTTTACTAAATATTTAAACCTGTTCTTTCATTAATTCAAGTGCTTGTAAAAAAAAATAAATAAATAAAAAATAAGTACGCAAACATTTTTTTTTTTTTTTTTTTTTTTTTTTTGAACATTTAATGCAATTAACAATTTATGATTTATTCAAAAATCCTTTTGAATTTTATCATGAAATTGAAATACATTTTTAAATATTTTGTTATTATTATTAAACAATGTTTAGAAATGTTTTTAACAAAAAATTTCTTATTCTACAGTTTTCTTTATTTTATTTTTTATTTTTCCCCCCTTAAAATAATACTAGTTAATACCCACCAGGACTTGATGGATCAATGATATATAAATTTAAAAGTTAAATCTTTTCACAGCAAAAAGATTAAAATAAAGACCCTGTTTTAATCTTTTCAATTGATCTTAGTCAGTCTAAAACTCTCTGCTTTAATAAATTATCTTTTAGTTAGAGAGAGGGGAGGGAGAGAAAAATTTCATGAAATTTTAATAAACAAAATTTAAGTATACTTTACAGAATAAAAATTAAATCCCAAATTTTTCTTAATGTTATTCTAAAAGTGACACAAACACAGTTAGTAGTAATTGAAATGAAGACTGAATTTATATAAATTATGGAAAGAATCAATATTTCTAAATGAGAATAAGATAGTATCTATATTTGTAATATTACTTACTAAACCATCATGCATGTAAATTATTCAAACAATGAAATTTCTTTTTACCTCACCAAATCGACTGATGATCTAAAGAATGTATTGCGCAATTTGTTACTTTTCACCCAAAATGAATGAACACAAGGATTTACTATCAGATTATAATTATATTAACCTGCTATCAACTGTAACAGATAATAATATTTTTATTAAAAGACATGAAAGACAACGATTTTATTCCGTTGAAAATATATGATTAATTCTAATTTGCCAAGACAATAAATACATTTTGAAATTACATTTTATTTACTTTGAAAAAAATATTTAAACATTGACTTTAACTTTTCATTCCCACATTTGTAAAACTATTTGGATTTAATCCATAACATTAATTCATTGTATTCTAAACATAAACTACAAATTGAATATCTGAGCATGCGTACGGAGCTTCCTTCTCAAATATCCCATATAATTTCAAGCATCCAATGATATTTCATTTCAGTTTCATCGTGACAGTTTTGGCGCAGTCTGTAAGCTATTAATGTAAAACATACTTTCATAAATTTAAATGACTTTTCCTTTTTAAAGAAACGAAATGGGATAGCACCAAATGTTTTTCTTTATTTTTGTGAAAATAATAATTAATACTATAACAAAATAAGAAAAATTCATAATTAATTTAAAACAGCAATGGTTAGGGGATGAAACACTTGACTATGTATAGAAAAACCCTAAAAAAGGATTGAAATTCATAAAATATGTGAAAAAAAGACATCTTTACTTGATTTCGATTGAAACACATAAGAATTTATATATATATATATATATATATATATATATATATATATATTTTTATTATTATTATTATTATTATTATTATTATTTTTTTTTTTTTTTTTTTTTTCAACATTATAACATTTTATCCTATCAAAGTAATATATTTCGGCAAAAGCACACCGATTAAAAAATAACAAAAAACAATTAGTCTAATATTTTAATCAACTGATTTGTGTATTAAATTCTAGTAATAAAATATAGTATTTAATATTTTTACTTGCATAAGATTTTCAATATATAATTTATTTCATTTTTACAATAAGTATGAAAATCAAACACTTTACAGATCTTATGATGATGATTTAAAAAAAAGAAAGAAGAAAAGAAAGAAAGAAAGAGAAGAAAACTCTCTAAATTTTAAATATTTACTTCTGTTTCCAAACCTTAAAGTTTATATACTGATAAAATTCCACATTAAAAGAACAATAAACTCTGAGAATTTATACATTTGAAAAGATTTTTTTTTTTCTTTTAAGGAAGAAAAAAAAAATGAATATTTATGTTTACATCTGATGTTAATGGAGAACGCCAAAAGAAAAAAATTTGGCTTAAGTTAATATCATAAAAATAAATTCATGGCGAAAATGCATATGGGCGGTGATAACAATTCACAAATTGCTTTGCTTAATTAGACATTACAAGTATATCAATCTGCTCGGTGGTTCGTACTGCGCGTGCATGTAAAAAGAAAAAATATTCCCTTTCCGAGATTTCAAAAAGTTTCTAGCGCATGCTCAGATGCTACGAATTTGGTCTTAAAAAAAAAACAGTTTGTTTTGGGCTTTAATGTGTAAGCTTATCTTTTTTGAAAAATCAATTAAATTAGATATTTTCTGTTGTTAAATAACCATTTCTTTCTTTATATATAGATGTGTATACATATGTATATATACACTCTATAACAAAAAAAAAAAAAAAGACGCACCAAGAAGTGGGGACAAAAATTGGTAGATGTGATGTACATGTGGAGAAAAACAATTGATTACAGTTTCAGAAAATTTGAATGATTTAATCAAGAGAAAGGGCCTCACAAAGTAAACAAGTCAATAACGCGTTGTTCCACTTCTGGCCCTTATGTACGCATTTATTTGGCTTGATATTAATTGGTAGAGTTGGCAGATGTGCTCCTGTGAACAGTGCCCGCAGCAGTCCTATACTTTTACCTATTGCTTTAGCTTTAAAATCTTGATAAAACATGTATAAAAAAATAGTGGTATTAAAATAATAAAACACACATGAAAATATAGGACCGCTACGGGCACTGTGTGAAGTATCGTGCCAAATTATGTCCAATTGTTGCGTTAGATTGGTAAAATCCCAAGCTGGTTCCAGGACCCTTTTTATGATGCTCCAAACGTCCTCAGTGGAAGAGAGATCCGGGGACTGAGCTCAACCACACTGAGCCGCCTATTAAGGGAATTTGAAGTCACTGAAGTATCAGTCGCACGGAGGATCGACGATAATGATGAATTGGTGCTTGATTCCATCAAAACTTGTATGTATTCCAATTTGTGTCCAGTTTTCATTACGCCTTCTTGGTGCGTCACTTTTTTTCTTATAGAATATATATATAAATGTAATATAAAAATGCAACTGAATATAAATTTGAATAATTATAGCTTTTAATATCAAATTTCCAGTTTACAATCAACATTATTTTTATTTTTACACATACAAAAAGGGATAAGTAAACACATTCTGAAGTAGAAGATTTTTTTCTTTTTTGTAGAAAGTTTAGTGTATTCCTTTCGTTATTTTTGATCATGTAAACATTATGCTTATCGGGAAAATAAAAAATAAAAAAAATGAGAGAGAGAGAGAGAGAGATCTATTCAAAAAATGCTGGAATATTTCATGTATGTATATATAATTTTTCATTAAGTACCTTAAAAAGAAAAATTTATTGCAAAGAAGCTTTCGTTAATCTAAAGAGCTTTTTCTATTGCTAAAAAGAAAAAAAATCAATTGGACATTTTTTTTCTTCTATATATATTTAATAATAAAGCATTGGATTCATGAGAATTTTCATTCTAAGGGATTCGATGGAATTATATGTTTTGAGATATCTTGAATATCATTACAAAATTTTTGGAAAATGGCTACCTTGTCTGTATGCTTGATTTTATCAAAAAATATTGTAGACTCAGTATCTCGCAAACCAATGAGCGAAGTTTAATTAAACTTGGTAAATTATTACATTTTAACCTATACTATTGTTGATTACATTTAATAAATAATAGCTTAATAGGTGGCGTTAAAAACTTTTTTTTTTTTTTTTTTTCTAAAATTTTTTAGCATGGCTGTATTGGACGAAATTTCGTATATTTTTATGTGCTGAGAAATCTTTTTAAGGAATGATTATGCATTTAATAACATTTATTGATAATTATACTAGAAAACTAGAAAAAGTTGCGTGTATGTAGAAGAATCACTTCCTCCAGGGGGAAAATACCTCCACCCATGAGAGGCGTAAAATTTTAATCTGAGTATCTTTCAAAAAAATGAATAATTCAACTTTTCTTTGTACCTTAAAAATGCACAGTTTAACGACATTTAGAGATATCCTGTGGTGTACCAATTTTGAAATGTTCTGAATACGGTTTGACTCTATTTAGAAAACGTCTGTATGTCAGTGTGTTAGTGGTCAGTGTGCCTGTGTATATAAAAAATTTTGTAGACACTGTAACTCACAAACTAATGAGCAAAATTCAATATAACTTGGTACATAGTTTCACTTTGACCTAAATCGGTACTGACTACATTTGGGAATTATCTGCTCAACTGGTGGTGCTACCATCCATTTAATATATACAGTTTCAACGCTTAATAAATTCACTATTTAATAAAACCAGCCGCTTAATCTTATCAAATTGTCAGGAGCGGAATCAAATCAATACAAACTACTTTTTAAACTGCCGTTTAATAAAATCAGCATTGCCGGTTAATAAACCCAAAGAAATCTCTTCATCAGCAAAAATGTGTGTTTATGCACTTAAAAAAAATATTTACTTTATATCTATCTATCTATATATATATATATATATATATATATATATATATATATATATAAAGCACAACATTCTCTCTCTTTATCTCTCTTTGTCGAAAATTTTACAGCTACAGCATAACAACAAAATGAATTCGCTTCATAACTTGTCTTAGTAATAACTTCCAGGAATGTATTCTAAAAGTCGAAATAATAAGTTACCGCTTTGATTCACTAGTGATTTTTTTTTCCATTTTTAATAATTAAAAGATAATTCTTAGTTCTTATTCTGAACTAAGAAGCAAAAAAACTTTTGAAAATGTCTAATATATTTAATTAATGTATAAATATTGGCTAATTCTGTATGCACTATGTGTTTAATAATTTTATATGGAGTATGTGTTTAATTTACTTATTTTGAATGAACAATTAATTAATTATCGTTCGAAAATTAATTAATGCTGTTTATTACTCTCCTCAATTGTTAACTTTTGAAATTTCTTTTTAAATACAAGGAAGTAATACCTTTTTCTTGAGTGCAAGAACCTTCGCCGGATACAAAAATCACTAATAAAATCGCTTTGCCTTGTACTGTATATATATATATTAATATTGCAGTATATGGCAAAATTTCATCTAATTATACACAAAAAGGATTGTTTTTAATGAACGACTGTGAATTTATTAATACTTAGTGATATTAGTAATTGTACACCAGAAGTATTGGGTATATATCGGAAAATTCTTCTCCACTGGGGAAAGTACCCTATGGGAGGTGTAAGCTTTGAATAAGTGTAACTTTTAAAAGAACTCGTCAATACCTTTAAAACTGACGTTAGAAGCATAGATAGTTGACAATTAAAAATATGTTTATCGATTTTTTCATAAAAAAAAAAAAAAAAAAAAAAAAAAAAAAAACTCAGATGAGTGCACAAAATTGATTTTCAGTGAACTTTTTAGGCTATAATTCCCAGGGATGAAAATCTGCCGCATTTATTAAGAAAAATAGTTTTAATAAATAGTAATTTTAGTAGATAATTTGTACTGTGTGAATTTACACAGAAAAATATAGAAGAAAATCTTGTGGTAGTCACAACATACTAGTGTCAGTATTTTTCCTTGACATGAAAATAGTTTCTCAAATAATAAATAGTTTCGCTTAGAAAACTTTTTTATGCTACAATAGAGAGTCATTTTTGGACTTATTTCTCATCGAAGAGAAACGAAAAAAAGAAAAAAAAATCTAGTATGTAATGTTTACTACAAGTATTTCTAATTCAAATTCACTCAGTGCAATTAATTTATTAAAATTATTATTTATTAAAACTATTTTAAATTTTGAATGTAGATGGTTTTCTTCTGATAGAAATACGATACTAAATGTCCAAAGAAAGTTAATTTTGTGCTCTACTAGAGCGATATATATATATAAAAAAAAAAAAAATGCGTTTTCCTTTCTTTCTTTCTTTTTCTTTTTCTTTTTTTCTTTTGTAAAAATTTGTAATTATAATGTAAATTATCTCAAAGTTCATCTATTTGTTTTAAAGGTATTAGCGAGTTATTTTGAAGTATATCTATCTTTCTCCCTCGGCGGTAGGGATCCCCCAAGTGATAAGTGTTTTTCTTACGTGTCTAATTTTTTTTTTTCTAGTTGAATGTTACTCTTATAAATAATATTTTTAAATACATAGTGATTCGCTAAAAATAATTCCCATTGTGCGTATTTAAACCTCTGACCGTTTTTGAAAAGGGCTAAATTGTGAGGTTTTTTTCACTGCACTGTGTTTGAAATGTAGTAAATAAATTCTTGTTTCAACTTGAGATTAAAAATATAACTATGCACATGATTATTATCCTTATAACTAATATTTAAGAACTTTAAACTTGAAAAATAAGCTAAAAATTTATAATATAATTTTGTATTATAAGTATAAAAGAACAGCTTTGTGACCGTATATATCCATCAGCGGTGGTCAGGTTGTTAAAGAAACATTTTTTCTATACTGCCATGTTAAAAAATTAGTAAAATGGGATGGTAAAGCCACCTGTGGGGAGATTTTCACCAAATTTTCAAAGGCGCTAAATTGTGTTGTGGAACTACATATCAAATTATCTTTGTGATGATTATTATGATATCTCTATGTGAGATAATATTTTATGTATCAAATTATGTTAAATTTTGTACAGTAGTTCTTGAGATACAGTTGCCACAAAATTTTTGTCACATACACAAACATCATTCTCTAAAAATTATCATTTGATCTCACTTTTAATGTGCTCACATTTAATCCTTCGAAAATCAAAGTCGACACTTTTAACGAAATTTCTCTGCGAGCTCTGTTGAATACAGAAGAAAGTAAAAATAGAACATAAACATTAAACGATATTTAATCGATTGCTATTTGCTAAAATTATATTATCAGGATATTACAACATGTAATTTATTACATCTATTGTACGTACAAAACATGGATCAGATAAAATTTGGTTAGTCAAATTTTAGCGATAGTCAATACATTATAAAAATGATAAGGATAAAAAACCCACTCCAAATAAAACATACTAGGGAAATATTTGATCAGATCTCTTTATACTCAATGAAAAGTTTTAAAACCGTAAAGGACTGAAATGTGTTTCTAAATTTCTAAAAGAAGTTTATGGATGACTACCATAGTGCCGACAATGCCGTCTTTACAAAATATATCCAAAAAAAAAAAGAAACTATTAAAGAAAGAGATTCTTTTTTTAAAAAAGCTCTATACCGTGTCGCTGAATACCATTTATCATGTCGTAACGTAGACTGTGTTTTCTTTTCCACGTAGAGAACGTATTTGTTAAGAATGATATCTTATTGAAGTTTCAAGTATACACAGCGCATGAATGCGACGGAAATTTTTGAAGTATGTTAAATATTTAAATAGGGAGAAAAGTGATTGTTTGATGTTTTTTTTTTTTCTTTTTAACTTACTGTGAAAAATCACCTCAGTATATTTTGTTGAATGAGAAATCTATTAAAAGGCTGTGTCACTGAACTACTTAAATAGTTTTCGTGCTTTATTCCTATTTTTCCGAACTGAAATCTCTATTATCAGTTTTTTTTTTCTTAAATAGAGAATATATACAAGGATCTTATACTACTATTTACAAAAACAAATTTTCTTCTTCTGCAATCTAAGATGCATTAAGAAGGAATTTTTATTCAGTGACATGGAATCTTCGCAAAATCCCCATACCTCTAATTTTTTAATACATTTGGTCCTTAGGATACATTGTTAAAAATTTCTACAGAAAACTACTGGTAATCTATTGTCATACGACTTATGTAAAATTACAAAGAAAAATAAACGGATATGCTAAAAAATCTATTTTATACTCGTATAGGCATTTTAAGGACTAAACTCCTTCTGTTAATTGTTGGAGAGAATATATATGTGACTTAGAATGCTTTTTCTAAAGTAGAAACAGTTATTCTTAATTTTAATGGAAAAATAAAATAATAAAAATACTAAAAATACAGAATAAAAATTGAGAATCTCGATTATTTATTCTTAACTAAGAACTTTTGTAAATTTACAGAGATTCTGAATAAACATTTCAGCAAATTTACAGAAATTGTTTACAGTGTAGACTTTCAAAAAAAGCATTTTATGTACTTTTGAAACAATATTTATGTATACCGGGTGATCTAAAACTCACAGAAAAAATAAAAAATATATTATTCAAAAACGATTAACCGTATCACTACTCGGTTTACACTGAAATGCACAAAAAGATCTGGGATTTTCTTTAAGCAACAAAAAATTTATTAGCAAATTGTTTAAATTTCCTTCATCAGGTGGCACTTAAATTATAAAATTACTTTTTTATGGTGGCACAGTTCATTCAACAACGCAACTAAGACTGTAAATTCTCAGTGTGACGATTATATCATTCATTAGAATGACTGTCAGACTTTGCGCAATGGAAATACTACTAAAAAAAGATTTAGTATTCGAAATATGGTGTCATTTGGTCAGGCGATTCTGTTTAAAATGTTACAGGAACTGCAAATGCAGAGCGCTATGTTGGTGAAAATGTAACTAATATTTTTTTCTTGCACACACTCGTGCACACACACATATATATATATATATATATATATGTAAACATGATTTTATGTTCATTTCAGCGAAAACCGCATAGAATTACAACCAGTACTTTTTGAATGTTTTTTTTTCCTTGTGACTTTTGGATAGCCTGATGTCCAGGAAGGTTTACGGGTATTTAAATCCTGGATATGACCAGTAGAAAGACAGTTAGGTACTTTTTTTTTTGTAAATATTTTGCTATTTTCACCTTTTAAGCTACCATTTTGTTTTTTACACATTCGTGCCAATCGTTCATTGTATTGAATGTATCACATTGAAATTTTGTTCTTCTTCTCTTATTATCATAGTAATGACATCTTTTAAGGAGGAAATTTATTTAGTTCAATTTCTGAGTGTATCTTTCATTCTACTGAACTCCTTGCTTTGAAAATTTACTAGAGGTATAATCTGCCCTTTTATCATAGCAACGTCTTCCTTTAATAACGATTTACCTTCACTTGCATACTTGGGATATAGAAACCGGAAAAGACGCTGTTGAAGACCGTGGGGACAAAAACAGAAATTCATTTGAGAATTCGCTTACTTCTACGTGTGCGCAGCCCGTCTCGATAAGGAGTTGCTACAGGCATAGGGGGACTCGAACTTGGAATAATCATAGCAGGAAAAACCCTTTCAGAGACAGCGGTGAACTGTAATGAGAATCAAACCGATTTCATCGGAATTTTGTTTCAGAATTATATTTTTTGAGACTTTATTTAAATAATGACCAACGAAGCTAGTAATATCTGCTTGTACCAAATAAAAGTTTATTATATATTATTTTTCTTTTTAAAATAATCCTTTTTTTTTTTTTTTTTTCTAATCAGCAAATTATTCATTTATTTATTTTATTAATTAATTAATTATTTTTTTGTTTGTTTGTTTAGTATTTATAAAAATTTTCTGGAATTAATTTAAACAAATCCTTACTAGTTTTCATATTAAACAAGTTTTTACTTGTTTTCGTTAACTCTCCTTATAAAACTATTATTTAAAATAGTTTTAAAAATATATTTTTTAAATAACTTTTTTGCGTTTTTTAAGTTTATATATATATATACACACACACACACATGTATAAGTCGTTCAAACATCAATAGAAGAAATATGGTTTGTTACCATTTTTCTAAGATAATACATATGTATATATATTAAAGTCTTCATTTACTTTAAAATTTTCTATTTCACAAAACAGAAACTAAAACACATTTTCAATGACTTTCATACGATATATATATATATATATATATATATACTGGCAAAATAATTATTTCCAAAAAACATTTTCGTGGAGTTTTTCGAAATATTTAATGTAGTAAAGAGGAAAAAAAATTCATGAGATATTATTTTGAAAGCACGCATTCACTAGGGCATCAAATATCCTCTTTATATAAATGAAATTTTTCCTCTGACATATTAATGCATTTTTCATTTTGATGGACTCGTAGTCCGTAAGCACCAATAAATTATTAAACCTTTTTTCCATGCGTCCTTTTCACATTTACTGCAATTTTCAAGCTGTGAAATGGTGAATAATATATATATATATATACATATATATATATATATATAGCATAAATTTATTTTTGCAGCAGAGGTAAGATTTAATTTTCATATTCCTTTCTGAATATTTTATAAATTAAATATATTTTAAAAATTGATAAAAATCGATATAGATATATAAGTTTTACAAGCTGAAGAAATGATATTAATATATTTATCTTTTACAGTAATTCGAATCTGCCACATCGTATCTGTTCAGATCATAGTCTTATTTTAGGGCACAAATTGCACCACACATTTCTATCTCATAATTCTATTCTGTATGTGAATCTTTCGCGCTATAGTATTTGGTTTTGTACTTTTATTTTAATTATAAATCAAATTGTTTCATATTTCAGAAAAATATTGATTTAAAACAAGTAAGAATTCAAGCACTTATTTTAAGTAATTGAAACAGAAATTTTTTACTCTTTCACTTTTATATCCAGTACACTCATTTTGACTGAAAATATTATTAATAATAATAATAATAATAATAATAATAATAATAATTTCTAAAAAAAAAGTGTGGGTATTTAGTGCAGAACGCATACCATTATTTACTTAAAAAAAAAAAAAAAGTCTTCTTGTTTGTTTTAAGATATAGTAAGAAAAAAAAGATTTCTTCATAAATAGTGGTATGAAATATGCACCGCATCGACATCTCTGAAATAATTAAACAATCAGAAAAAGCTTTTTGAATCAAAATTAAATGTTGAAAGAGTAAATTTAGTGTAACAGTGCAGCTAACTGAAATAGATAGCTAAACCCTTGTTGCTAAACCCTGTTAGCGAGGGTACATGTTTTATTCTATCTTCTTTTACCACTATATTCATATAGTAATACTCTCTGTTACATTTTCATGATCAATTAAACGGAAATTTTCTGTATAAATAAAACGGTGGAAAAAGTTTGAGAGGCGTATCGCACGATAAAGAACCTATGCAACTTCAAACATGCAATTCTAAATCAAAACTATTTTAAATACATAATTCAGAATGTTACGAACATTTAAAAAAAAAAAAAAAAAAAAAAAAAAAAATGTATGGAGATTGAGGGAAAATTATTCTTATAACAGTAAAAAATATAAAGTCTGATATACACTATACAAAAAGAAAATATCTTTAAATTTCATTATCTCTATTTCTGATTTTACTGGTCTACGAAACCATACATTTTATTTATTTTTATTTATTTATTTATTTATATTTCGCGTTGCATTGGGTATCTCTAAATTGTTTTGATACGCTGAATTCAGAAATGCTTGTCTTCTTCTCCTATTACGTAAGTACATTAAAATAGGATATTATTTACGCATTATCTTTTCAAATGTATTCCTTTACATCGAAGCTCTTTTTAGAACTTCTTTGTGCACAGTTTGAGGGTCTTGAGGAGGGGGTATTCTCTAAGCACCATCTATCAATAATCTGCAAGCATGTTAACACTTCTTCGTTACTGATATCTCCTCTACTGTTCTTTTATGTCTTGATGAAACAGATCTCCTTGTTCTTCACTCACATCATCCAGATTTGCCGAGAAATAACTTAAATGGAATTTTAAAATGTGAAGCTTAAAGCTCAAAACTTGCATTTTTTGTAAAACCTGTAAGTGGTGGAAATTTTTGTAAAGGTATCCTTAATCAGCATAAAAAATTACACAAGAAAAATGCCTCATCTTGAAGAAAAAAAAAATCATCGCAGACTTGTGTCCGACGCTTTAGAATGTAGAAAAAGAGGGGGGGGGGGAGGCCAAAAAAACCCATAGAAATAGCATGGGAAGAAAAGCAAAAAAACTCACAATGTCAAGTGTGTTAAAAAAAAAAAAAAAAAAAAAAAAAAAAAACGGCTCGCACCGGAAGTATACGACCCGCCTAGTATGTGTCTTTTCTGAAAGATTAAGAAAATGATGGAAAAATATCAAAAATTACGTAAATGTTTTATATATAGGTTTTTATTCACTGAGCTTCAGTTTTTCTTAATGTGAATAAAAGACTGTGTATTATAGGATGGTCAATAACAAAACTTAATTGTATAATTAAAAAAAAAAAAAAAAAAAAAAAAAAAAAAAAATTCTCAAGTGCAAAAACTCATCCCGGAAATTTTTTAGCAAAAATTTACATTTATAACATAGCAGAAAAAGCCCTTTTTTTTAACTTGAAAATTTAAAATTTCTTCTATTTTAATTATGTTCGTAAATTCCGGTGGCAGTGTAATTTAAATGATCCGAATTACCTTGCACCGCAAATTGTTAAAATACTCCGGAATAAATTGAAATGCTGGGATCTATGCAACTTTTACGAGTTTTTGTTGTCGATAATGCTTACTTATAAAGTGATTTATTTATTAAATTAAATATTATTTGAATTTAATAAGGTTTACTTACAGATGTTTCAAACCGAAAATTTCTCGAAAAGGAACAATGCTAATTTTTTACTTTTTAAATATTTATGATCAGCTATGTGTCTAAAAGACATTTTTAAAATTAGTTTAGTAATTTTTAAAATAAATTAAGTAGTGAACCTTAAAGGGTTAAAACGTAACATAAAATGAAAAGAGAAGAAAACTGAGTCGGTGTCATATTTTTCGATTTATTCGCTTAAAAAGGTAAGATAAGAATAGTTATTAAAAGATATGTTTGTTTGAAACAAGTTACAAACAATTAAACCTTTACAATACAGTTAGCAGATTTTCATATTCTAAACAGTGGACGTTCCTCTAAAACTTTACTTTTGGCTTTCCTCTGAAGTATTCCTGTATTTAACTAAAAATATTTAATGCATTCGTGTTAAAATCATTTGAATTTTGTTCAACACAATTAAGAAGTAAATGTTGCTATCATAAATCTATGGCACTTGTTACGTATTGAATAAGAAGACGCCAAATCATGAAATAATGAATTATTTTAGAGAGAAACCTGAAGTCAAATCTCTCTCTCTCTGTGTTTTATTTATTTAATCATTTATTTTTATTTTTGTATTTTTTTTTTAAACACTCGTTTGCAAAGAGTTAATAATATAAGTCATCAAATTAATGTAATATGTTTTTTTTTTAATGAGAAAATTAAGAAGAAAAAAAATGGTATTGTGCTTCATTTTAATATAAATTCAATAAAACATGAAATATGCTGTATTTTCCCCATGTCTGAACAGTGATGTTGTTACTTAATGTGAGAAGGGAATTTCTGGAATTTATTTTAACTTATCTATTTGTACATTTACCTTATATATATATATATATATATATATATATATATATATATATATATATATTTATATCATCATCAACAATAACATCAATTTCAGCCTTTATCAATCCATTGCAGGATGAAGGCCTCTCCTAGGTGATTCCAATCTGCCTTTTTTCTGTAATTCTTCTCCATTCTGATCGTCCAAATTTCACAATTTAATCTATCCAACAACACAGTGTTCTTCTCGGTCTTTTCTTATTTATTGGTATCCAAAATAAAACTTTGGTGATCCATCTGTCATCGTTTCTTCTCACAAGGTGCCCAGCCCAGCTCCATTTTAACTTCTTAACTCTAGAAATAACATCAGTAACTTTTGTTTGTTTCCTAATCCAAGAGTTTCACTTTTTGTCTCTTCGGGGGAATCCTAACATGCATATCTCCATGCTTTTCTGGGTTGTTTAAAGTTTTGTATAGCTTTATATGTTAATGTCCAAATTTCTGAAGCATAAGTTAAAACAGGCAAAATGCACTAACCAAAAACTTTTCTTTCCAAACAAATTAGGAGATCGCATTTTTTTTTATATATATGTATCTATCTAAAAAAAAATCAATCAGACAAAAGAAAGAGAAATATATCGAATGACTATGTTCTTAAATACTGCAATTTTTGAAACTTAAGATGCATTATTAGAGATACAAATTTCTGCAATATGTAAAATGAATAAATAAATGAATAAATCCTTTCTTTATGTTAAAAGTTATGCATTAAAAATTAATTGAAGGAAAAGGTAACCATCAAGTAAACCAATCATATATGTATTTTTTAAATAATCTATGTATTTAAAAATATATTTTAATAGTTTTAGCAATATAATATTTTATGTGATGCATATTTTTCAAATTCTCGTTTGACTTTTTTTTTTTTTTTTTTTTTTTTTAATAGATAGTTCTATAACTTGACCTTAATAATACTTCCAATATTCCTTCTCATCAAATGAAAACTCGTGCATCACTTATAAATATAGTTTTGATTTTTATAGCTTCAGGAACCTCCGGCATCGATAAATTTTTAAAACGTTTTCCTTAAACGTATTTTGGACATTGATCGAAATTTCAAATGGGATGAAAAAAGAAAAAAATATTCCAATAAAATACTTTTTTTCTGAGCTGAAGATGAGATTGATAGTATAATTTTTTAAAAATTTTTTGTAGGAAAAATATATCTAGTTTATACATATCATAACGAAATTAAATATACTGTAAAATATGCATTAACTTTTGATAATTCATTAACTGCATGAGAAAATGGCGATGATATTCACATTTCAAATAGCATAATGTGTCATGTTCTTGCATATTTAAATATATCTTTACATATATATTATTATTTGAAATAAATACGGAAAAAACCACATAGGTCCGTTTAAGCTGCAAAGAAAAGTATTTAGTATGTTGCATGAATTGTGCTTATTTTATTTTTTTATGCTTTATGTGTAATGAACCTGCCGTAGCAAAGCTGCTGATAATCGTTATTCATATTGCTGTTTGCAAAAATAAATAAATAAGTAGTTAAATAAGTAACATAAAATAATTCCACTTATTTTATTTACTTATTTATTTATTCTATTTTGCTTATTTATTTTGAAAATATTGAAGGTTCCCACAAAGAGAATTTTGGATATACAAAATCTTATATAGCATTTTTTTAAATAGCTATCAACGGATATCAACGATTAGTCAAGTCTAAAATTACTGTATACAAACAGTGGTATTCAAATTTCTTTTTATGAAAATCCTGTCCGCTAGTAATTTACACACAACTTACATTGAATTTTTTTAATATAAAATATATAATTAGAAGTTATTTCGAATTAAAAAAAAATAATAATTGAAAGAGCAGTTTTTCCTACTATTATTAGTTTCAAAAAGCATATTTATAGATTGTGTTTTAGCAAAAAATGTATAATTATGAAATCGGGCTATGTCATTTCCTTTCCTTTATTTTTATACTTTATATTTTATATTACATTATTAGTGACCGAACTTTGGATCATTCCGATACACCTTATATTGTGAACCATGAAATATCCTTATTTTTAAGCATATCTCTGTTTTCCCAAATTTTGTGTTAGAAAAGATAATCTATAAATGTCTGAAATGTTATTTTTAATTCCATCCTCTTAGAAGCAAATCAGAATTAGTTTAACCTAAGGATTAGTTTACCTGCTTTGAAATTACGTTATAAAGGCTGCAAAATCTTGATTTCGCTTAAAAACTAAAATGTTATTCAAAACTTTAAAAAATATTATTTCAAATATTTAGAGGGTTTACTAGTCATCTCTCGTGCAATATCAACATCTTAAATAAACATCACATTAAATTTAACATACCACACTGAATTTTGTATTACGTAGGTCTAGTAAAAATCCATACACGTTAATATTTTGATCGTTATAATAATAATAATAATAATAATTATCATTTTTTCTTGAGGTGCAAAATGCTTCATCTTTATGAAAGCGATGAAATAAAATGTAACAATTTTAGCAGTATTTTCCGATAAGTAGGGGATTTTTGATATACATTTTTTTTTTCAGAATTTTAACTAAAAAAAATATAAACAGACTTCATATAAAAACTAAAATGTCTGTAAGATAGTCATATTTAAGTTATAGAATAAACTTGTACATAAAAATCTAAACTTTTTTCAAAAAGAAAAAAAAAATGAAAAAGAAAAGAAATTTTCTAGAAATGCTGCATTAAATAAAACTCAATTGTTTTTAAATATGTGACTTTTATATTTTTTTGTTTGTTATGTACTGCATTTTACTCATTTTTCTTTTCTTATTAATTTTTGAACGCTCTTTCTTAAAAATGATCAATAATTTAAATAAATAAAAAATAAATAAAGTACTGTACAATCGTCGTGGTCTTACAATTTGAACTTCTACTTTATAATTTGTGTAAGGCTCTTAAAAAAAAAAATAATAATACAATTAAATTAATTTTATTTACATTTGTTAAATATATGAACAGCCATTTCATTTTAGAAGTATCAAGTGGGCTATATAAGCATATAAAATGCAAAAACACGTGCATTGTGATTTATATAAACTAGTTATCCATTAAATCATGTATGCACCTTACAAAAATTATATTTGATGCATGCAAAAGAAAATTTCGCTTTAGTTTTGTTAAAAGAAGAGAAAAAATATTACAGATATATATATATATATATATATATATATATATATATATATATATATTTCTTTTGCGCAATATTTCCCATGCTCTTGAAATTCCTATAAAAGAAACAGGAAAATCGAACGAAATAGAAAAAAAAAGAAATAAAGAAAATAAAATAAAAAAATATAATGAAAGAAATTAAAGAAAATAAAGAAAATAAAAATCTTCGATATCACGTCTGCTCAAATTATCTTACCAATTAAGCTCAATCTAATATCCCCATTTAAGGTATTGTTTCAATTTAAATAAAATAAATTGGACTTTATTCATGAATGTAAGGAATACGTACAATGCACTTTAATGTCAAAGAAATAAGGCACCTGAAGATAATTTTATATAAATATAAACCAAAAATTATTATTGTTTAGAAATAATTTCAATGAAATTTGAAATGCTAATTTCGCATAGAAAACATATAGATTTCTTTATTTATTGTACTGCGGTATCCAATTTTAACTCTTACAAATCAACACTCTCTTTCAAGCATTTCTATCTATGAAAATGTAATAAAACATATATATATATATACTAGCTGTGAATACCCGCTTCGCTGGGTCATTTTTAATAGCACAGTTATTTGTTATTAATAATCCATCAATACTTACTTGACAATTTGTTATATAAAAGACACATTTTTTTTTTAATTGATTAATTTATTGATTTTTTTTTTGTTTATACATAAATTATACATAAATATCTTATGACTAAGTATACATTAATATCTTAAATTATCTTAAATCAATTTATATACTAAACATTTCTACTGAAATACATTCTTATACACTACGTTTACTGTTTTGTGTTCTGGTGCATAAACAAATAAATTATCTTTCTGTCCCACGCGTGAAAAAGCTACATAGAGTTGGCCATGTGAAAAACAGGATTCTTTTAAATTAACCCCACAAAATCGGAACGTCTGACCTTGGGCCTTATTGATAGTTATACTATAAGCTAATCTTAGTGGAAATTGTAATCTTTTAAAACAAAATGGTAAGTCATTCGCAATTAATGGAATTCTTGGTATAAAAACCAAGTTTCCTTTTTCTTTGCCAGTTAGAATTTCTGCCTCAATGATGTTGTTCAAAATTTGTTTTACACATAATCTTGTACCATTGCATAATTTTGGCGCATTAAGATTTCGCATTAATATGACTGGTGATCCAACTTTTAGCTTCAATTCATGAGAAGGCATACCAGGTGGCTCTAATGAATTTAAGAACTCTATCGGAAAGCTCAAATTTTCATCTTGATTCATCATTGAATCTATTGATTTATAGATTTTTTCCTCTCCCGGTATCATATCCTGTACTCTTTCATTTATTTGTTTTACTACACTATTTTTTGTAGCCAAAATTGCTCGTTCATACAACCATGTTTTATTCAAGTAATTTTGTTCTATTGATGGATAAATTTTTTCTATAAGTTGTTCTTCGGTATCTACTACATGACACAACTCTTCTGATAAAATTATTTTACCAGACTGTAGATCTAGTGGGTAGGTGCCATTTCCAATTTTCAGAAGATTGTCGGCAAACTCTTGTGCTTTTGGATCTCCAGTTATTAGTGCTCGCATATTTTCGGTTAGTGATAACTTTTCAACATTATTCCAAAAAATTGATCGTTTTAAACACGCATTTATTTCGTCAGCTGGTGTTGATTTTGGTATAACTGGTAATGTTTGTCGGAAATCTCCAGATAGTAGCAATAAAACTCCGCCCATTAGTTTTGTATTCTTCCGAAGATCTTGTAGTGTTCTATCCAGTGCTTCAAGTGATTTTCGATGAGCCATTGTGCACTCATCCCATATTATAATTTTGCACCGTATTAAAATTTGGCCACGTACAGAAGATTTTGTGACATTACAGACTGGGAATTCTTGATCAGCTACATTTAATGGCAAATTAAATGCAGAATGGGCTGTTTTTCCACCTTCCATTGATGTCGCGGCGATTCCAGAAGATGCCAATGCTAATGCGATTTCATTTTTTACTCGGATTGTAGCTAGGATTAAATTGATAAGGAAAGTTTTGCCTGTACCTCCTGGTGCATCTAAAAAGATAGTCCCTCCTGTACTTGTGTCAATACGACTTATTATTGTGTTGTATACTATTCGTTGAGTTTGTGTTAATTTTGGTTTATTTTCATTGATATAACGTTGCAATTCTTCTACATTATAATTAAGTTCTTTTGTTAATTCTGAATTAAACACGCTTGATCCGCCTCTTTCAGGAGATTGCACCCCAAGAGCAACTAAATTTTGATTGCACATTGCGAAACATCGATCTTCTAAAATTATTAAAGCTTCATTATAAATATTATCGTTGAAACCAATATTCATATCTTGATTGTCTCTACGCACTCTTGCTAGAATATCATCACTCATACTATCACGATATTTCATCCATAGTCTATTCGGATTTGAAGGATTACATGTTGTTATAATTATAGCAAAGAGTTCACGTAATTGATTTGCTGTTGCTGTTTCTGCAGCCTCTTTCATTGCCTGTTCCCATTGATTGTCATTTTCTAATAAGCCACGACGCTGACAGGCTTCACGATATGTCTCGCAAATGTAACCATCTACCGTTCGAAGATCTTCAAAGGAAGTTGGTCCACGTACTTCATGGAGTAGTAAACGTAAATAAAAGCACTCAGCATTTTTTGGGTGTACCGTATATACTCGACCGATAGCATTATCTTTAAATACACCCTCAAATCCTTCAACCGGAACTCCTCTCTTTCGTCGATTAAATACTCTTCGTGATGAGTCCCAAGTGTAATAACTGGGAATATCTCCATAAAAAAGAGTCTTAGCAAAGGGATCATTGAGACACAATTCGAAAAATGCCGTCAAGGTTGTATTAACAGGTTGGTTTGCAACTTTTTGTGCTGTTTGATTAGTAAAATATACTCGTTGTCCATTTTCAAGGTGAACTGCTAAGTGAAAAACAGCTGGATCTCTGTCATGAATCGAAAACCCTAATATACGCCAAACTGCTTCGTTACTATTTATATACCGTCCCATTTGATATCTTAAAATTTCATCGTTTCGATTTTCATCAGTAATTCCAAAAACAGCCATATCGCTTCCTTTGTTAATATATTTACACACATACTTAATTGACTTGACAGAACTGCAATATTCTACATTAATATGAGCATCAAACATTTTTGATAATAAAGGATTATAAGGGACAACCCATCGATTATCAATTTCAATTTCTTCGCCTCGTACTCTGATTTTTGCTGTAAATCCTCCTTCACTCGGTGGTCGACGTCGATATTTCGGGTATGCATCATCTCCTGTTTGCGTCTCCCTCAAAATTGATCTTGGATATCGTTTTGAACATTTATTATCTTTCATACAGGGTGATTGCACATTAAGCGCTCCGCAAGGCCCATGTATCATGTCTTTCACGATTATTCTATACAGAACAGGATCTTCATCCGGATTTGGAAATTCTGCTTTGATAACGTCATCGATCTGATTTGAGTGAATTTTTTCTTTCAGCCAAATTAAATTGTGTGAGTGTGGCAATCCTCTTTTTTGCCACTCAATGGAGAACATCCAACTGATAACATTTCCAAAAATAGAACTCTTCACAATAGTATTAATAAATTTTACTTGTTTCTGTTTAAACACGCGCGCAATTATATCATGTCTGTCATGTGGCTTTTGTCCATACTGTAATTCATCTTGAATTTCTTTCCATGAAGAATTACACGTAAACGTTATAAATAAATCAGGACGACCATATTTCCTTACATACGTCATTGCGTCTTGTGCATATTCAAGCATATGCCTAGGGCTACCAGTGAACGTAGAGGGCAAAATTACTAATCGTCCCAAATTTTCTATATCTCCATCATTGGCTACTGCATCCCGTAAATCAATATATTCATCCGATCGTAATTTATTTTGATTTTGGCGGATAAATAACAGTCTTTCTGCTTCAATTTTTGCTTGCATATCAACAATAAACTGTAAAAACAACTGCCGACAGTTGAGTATATGATTGTATTTATTTTCTCTCTCCATTATCCGATATGCATAAAATTCCTTAGAAGAAACTTTTTTGTTTGTTGGTCTATTTGTTTCTGGATTAATATGATAAATATTAAAATGGTAACCATCTTCACCGTGACAAAATATTAATGGATACTGCAAGGCGTCATACATGTGATGAGTTTCAGCGATACGTTCCAACTTATTACTTCTTCGTTGTACCACAATGTCTCTATAGCTACTTTCACTGTCCACCATGACTACAGCTATTTCATTTACTTGAGGTGCATTAAATCGTCTTTCGTGCTCACCAATTGGCCTTTTATCTGCTCGAATGATTATTTTATAACTATCTGAAACCATTTTTTCCATTGCTGTTTTAAACATCTTTATTAATTCATTATTTTTATGAAGAAAGCGCTGTAAATAAAGAATTATATCTCGATGTAATCCTGTAAAAGTTGAAAGCCTTTGGTCCAGTTCGTGTTCTTCATTTCCTACAAAATAAACTTGTAAAAATTTCGGAGTATCATTTGGGAAAGACAATAATGATCCAATTTTATGATATACTTGTCCCTGTATTTTAAACACTGGATTGAATCCTGGTTCTTCGATTACTGCAGTTGCTCCAAATGAAGTCATTTGAAAGCATGCATTGTAACGCCTAATATTTTTTAAAAATTCTTTAGAATTATGTGTTTCTCCTTTCATAAATTCTAGGAATTCCGGTGGCAGAGATTTCAAGTCTGGTAATTTAATTTTACCATTCGAACAGCATGTACTCGGTGTTTCTCCTTTGAATTTTTTAGCTTTACAAAATTTACAAACTACATTCATTTTACCGATTACTACACTTGGATGTTGATTATAATTTCTAGTGGGATTATAATAAAACGCTTCATATTCAAGACTATATCCTCCCCGACGTTTTTCACGAATAGCATTTACGGTTGTTCCTGACGCTTGAGCTTCCATTTGATCATTTAGTCGAAGGTTACGCATTTTTATTGTATTTTGTATTCTTCTAGCATCTGTCTGTTCATTTGTTTCTCTTTTTCTTTATAATCTTTTTCTGATTTTATCTGTCTCTCTAGAATCATTAAACTGCTCTTCAGTCTGGTTATTTCGCCTGAGATAATAATTTTCCCGAAGTAATGATAGACGCTGTTCTCTTTCTTCCGTGGTTTCATTTCTTCGCGACATCTTTTGCCTCTTCGATACAATTCGAGAACGCGAGAATACGCTCTTACGTTTTGGCATCGTTAGTGATATTTTTCACACTGCACTAAAAAAGAACACTAAACTTAATAAGATTTAATTCTTCACTGTAAAAATTATTACTCACTGTTATTTACAATCACACTACTTATAAGTTTTCTTTTGTTACGCAATTCTTGTAAAAAATCGACTAAAGCACGGGCTTGACTTTTCGTCTTATATAGTCGCGAAAATTATCCCCACTAATTACTAAATTTTCTGGATTGTTCTACAAATTTCAACTTTTGAATTTTTTAGAAAATTTGAAAAGTATCGAGAATGATTCAGAATAATTTCGACCAACTAAAATATTGACATACATTTTAGAGATTTCCAGAAATTTCTAAAATATTTTTGATCGTCTAAAACATTAGTATATACTTTGGAGCTTTTTCGATCATTTTAGAATATTCTAGATCATTCCAGAGCTTTCTTAATCATTCTAGAATGTTCTAGATCAATTTAGAATTTTCTAGAACATTCTTGGTTGGCTCAAATTTTAAGACTTTCTAGATCATTCCAGAAATTTCTAGAACGATCCAGATCATTTCCGATCAATAAAAATATTTTTGATCGTCTACAACATTTGTATATACTTTAGAGCTTTTTTGATCATTTTAGAATGTTCTAGATCATTCTAGAACTTTCTTGATCATTCTAGAATGTTCTAGATCAATTTAGAATTTTCTAGAACATTCTTAGTTGGCTCAAATTTTAAGACTTTCTAGATCATTCCAGAAATTTCTAGAACGATCCAGATCATTTCCGACCAATGATAATCACACATTTTTAGAGTTCACATCTTTCAACCCCTGTATCTGCAACACCCTTAGAGGTATCGACTTGCAACCACCATAGTGCACGATGGGAGCCTTGTACCTATTGCTACATACAAACACTATTCGTCTACGATATGTAGTTTTAGCTGCAAAGTGAAATATAGGGACACACACCTCAATTTTTATATATATATACAGATATATTAAAAATAATTTATATCCTAACAGTCAAAAATTAATGTAAATCTGTGATATGTTTTGTCTGTATAAAAAACTCGTTTTGGATAACAAAATCAGTAACGTATTATTTTCTAAGTTGCTTGATAGTCGTATAAAGTAACGTACGGATGATGCGACTAAAAATGATTAGCTTTCTGAACTATTTTGTCGAAATGCACACGGTGTGTCGTCGATTCTGTTACATTTGAGAAAAAAATAATAAGGGTGATAGCATCTACAAAAACGATTTTGAATTTTGTAAAATCAATTTGAAAAAATAAAAAATAAATAATAATATTAATAATAATAATAAATAAAAATAATAAAAAGTCATCATGCGTAATACTGCGTACTTTGACTTTATTTCAATATTTATATATTTAGCCGATCAAATCCAATTACAAACCATATGCCATAATATAAAAATTAATTTGAACAAAATTTTAAAAGTTTGAATTATAAGTAAATTAGTACTTTTTGGATCTATGGAATAATATTACTGTTCGAACAATTATTCATTATTTTAAATGTAAAAATATGTAAACTTTTTAACACTCTTAATTCCACGCGAGTTAATAAAGAAGTAATCTCGGTAAAGGTATTTTAGTGCTGTAAAAATTACAGATAGCAACATAGCACTTATAGCTTTTACACTACTAATTTTATATAATAAATTTTTATAATAATTTTGTCTAATTTACAAAATACAATTTATTACATGTAATTATTATTGTTTACCAACGTCTTCATTTAACCCTTTAAAAAATGAGTGCACAGCAGACGGTACTCATGGGCTGTTAAATAATTTAATTTAATTTAATAAAGCAGATATTACTGTATGTAATTGGTGGTGTCTAACTACACCCTATAAACTTATTTATCCCAAATAAAGTAAAGAGTGTATAGCCGGTGGTACACATAGCACAACCAGTTGAAACTTTTATTTATTTATTTATTTTTGTAAGCTGCCCTATTAAAATTCTTTAATTTCCTCATATTTGACTAGTAAATCGATTTCATATCTTAACCCTTTGCCCGCCCTAACGCTATAAGTCGCTCTAAACATTGTTGCCAAATTTAGGGACGCTTTTATTTAACTATCACCAATAATTTTGAAGAGTGATATTTGATATACATAATGGACGAGCAACATTCGAAGTGACTTGGCGACTGTTACAGTTTGAATTTGGCAGTAGGTATTTAATAAAAAAAGTCCAGCATTGACCAGAGGAGTGAAATTAAATAGGACCGGCAAAGGGTTAAGAGCCGTAGTAAATTTTGACCCAAGGTAGTATTAAGAGAAAGACCTCTTCACTGAATCAATTATCTATTGATGCGGCGTTTTGTAACGGTAAATTATTTATGTATTCTTTTGCGATTCTTGTAATACCTAGACAGTATTCCATATAAAAGAGTATTATGTTTGTGTAGTGGAAGGTGTGGGTATCTCGGACAAATTTCGACTTTTCCAATTTTTATTTTGTAATTACTCGCCAAAACTAAATACAAGTAGCTTTTTTAAATACTGTATGGTATTATACACAACATGTATTTATTCTAAAATTTTATTAAAATTATACAATTAGATTTTTAAAAAAGGTGCAATTAGGTTTAAGGTACACCATTGGTAGTGTACCTTGGACCATTTATTAAAAGATACCGAAAAACTTAATTTTTAGTAAGAGAATCTATTTATTAATCAATTGCACAAATATGAATTTAAATTAAAAAAAAAAGATTCTTATTTCAAAATCCTTAATCAGTCACAATCGTATTGTTATTAAGTCTAATTTGAGTCTAAAAAGTGGAAAATATTAAATATTAACTTAAAAAAGTCTACATTAAGTCATATTGTGATTATTAGTAAAAATCCTTACACTTATTTATAATCAAGATTGTAACTGGATAGGTCATTTGGAACTGCATTTCTGATCCACTCCACAATATGGCCAGTTAAAGGTACACTACTTGTATTAGGTTCAAGGTACATCACTCTGTTACTAAAAACGAAATTGCTAATCATGATGTTCAGGTTGGGCTTACTTGACTAAAAGCATATGGGGTTATAGCTAGAAAGCTACTTCATGATGCATAACACTCATTTCAGAATATACAGTGTATGTATGGGTATGGAAATACATAAAAGTATCTGAGAAAAATATACTTTTGCAAGGTGAATTTACTTTATTCAAGAACACTTCAAAAATTTCAGCTTCCAGCAAGCATAGATTACTTCACTAAGACTCCTAACAGTAAATGTTTCAACTGCATGTGACATTGTTTCTATATATAAGTAAATAGAACTAAAAACTAAGTAAATAGAACACACCTATGTACAAGGTACACCACTTTCCCCTACGTTTCAGCATAACTGCCAACATTTTCAAAATTTAAATTAGATTTATCACTACTACTTTTAAACAAAAATCAGTCTATATATATATATATATATATTTTTTTCCCCAAAAGTTAAATAAATTGAAAATTGTTACAGAAAATGTCTAGTATGAAGTCTCCCAGAAAAAAAAAGAGTAATGTTAGGTAGATTAGAGAGTTCATTAAAATTTAAAATTACCAGTAACATTTCCGTATTTCAGTTAAATATTAAAAATGTAATAAATTTACCAACTTCTAATTTCAACAATGAAGCATTTTATTGCGAATTTCTTTTTCTTTTTTTTTTTTTTTTCTTTCTTTAAAAAAAAAAAAAAATAAACCTTGCACATTGCTACCAACATCCTAATTAATAATGCGGATTATTGTTAGTACCTGCTTTTTTTTTTTTTTTTATATACCAGACATTTTTTAAAGTACTTTTCTCCTCATTGCATTCAAATACACTTGAATAGAATCACTCTAAAAATTCTGTGGTGTTGAAAAAGTGACGGGTACAAACAGTAATTCAGATTAGGTTGGCAGCTATCCTTGCATGTTTTCCTATTTTTAATAGTGAGCCCCCGTCTTTGATGTTTCTTTAAAGCGTTAGGAGTGTTACAAAAATTATATAAGGTTGTCCACGCAAAACAGGCTGCGCATAATAAAAACAAGGTCTAGTCCTCATAAAAAGCACTGTATTTGTATTATGGTGGCCACACCTTATGAGGGACAGTGTTTTTTTTTTTTTTTTTTTTTTGAGGGAACGAAAAGTAATAAAAATCTCTGTTCGTTTGAACTGATGAAATTACACCGGAATTTTTTGTTTAACAATATTTGTATTTTTTTTTACCATAGTCTTAAAATTACCCAAGAATATCTTAAATACTATCCAGGATAAATTTCCGGTGCTATTTCATTAATTCAAACGGGCAGAAATTTTGATTACTTTTCAGCCCCAATAATATATAGGCCAAACTGTATTTTACTTTCAGAAGAACGCCTTAAGGCGTGGCTATATTTTTTAATGTCGCCGTAGAAGAGGCATTGGTCTACTAAGTGATAAATGTTCCATATCACGAAGTTTTCAGCGAAATTTTCTATTTTCTAAACTATTTAGCTCTTATATAACAAGTATTTATCTTTTTTTTTTTTTTTTTTTTTTTTTTTTATTATTATTATTATTATTATTATTCGCAATGAATAACTTAACACATATGTAAAATATGCAATAATAATTATTTAGTTTCATAATTATTACTCTATAATAATTTATTCTTTAATTATAATAATATTTAAAAGCGTATTCAAATAAAATTATTAAAAAGAAGATAATATTTTTTTTAGACTTTCATAAATAATGGAAAACAGAGAAAATAATAATAATCTAACATTTATTTATTTATTTGCATTTTTTTTTATAAGCGTAACAAATCGTGCTTTCAACATGTTCATCATTTATTCATGCCAGTAATTAAAAAGTACTTTTTATGACTATTTGTTTTGATAAACAACACTTTTTTACAAAATATAACGGAGGTAGATACATTAACATTTGGAAATAAAAACAACCTTTCCCTTTGGGAAAAATGCTTTTAGCTTTTAACTTCTGCAGAATAAAACATTTTTTTTTTTCCCAACTATCTAAAATACATCAAAGAACAAAAAATTAAAACAACAAAAGATTAACCATTCTATGACTGAAAACTATTCTCATGGGGTTATATATCATTTTTATAATATGCAATACTTAATAATTTAAAAATGCGGATAAAGCAATATTTCTGTGCACTTGCTACTTGACACATTTCTACGTAATTCATGAATTACATTCCCGGCTATTGATGATATCCGTTCTCTCAGTATTGGAAAAAGTATTTGAAACCCAACGCTGTGACGTTCTTGTTATATTGATCGAAATCCCAAGTGGAAAGAAATGAGACACGAGAATGACTTTTTTCCAATATTTTTTTAGTTCTTTTTTACGGTTACATAATATACGTTTCAAGCAGTTTCGGGAATTTAAAATTTCATTTTTGATACAGTGGCAGAAAATATTACTTTTCTTTTGACATGTATAAAAGATATATGTGTAACATAATAGCTCAAAAGTATTTGAGAATAGTATAACTTAAAATGATTAACATTTGAATAAATCAATTAATGGCTTTTGTCAATGTATGAAAGTTGAGAAAATTCCTATAAAAATTTATAAAATCAGTCAAAATTCTAACAAATTGGTCTATCTTTAAGCTAAACGGAAATTATATATATACATATAAAGCACTACAGATCTGGCGTTTAAAAGTAATAAGTAAAAAAATTTGAATAAAGACCATAAAATGCTATAACTCGGAAAAATTGTTTCGGGTCGAAAGGAATCACGACCCCCTTCGTCAGGCGAGCAAAGTAGGCACGAATTCTGCAAGCCATTTGATTGCAGCACTCGTGCCTACTTTGTTCACCTGACATGGGGGCGTGTTTTCTTTCGACCAGAAACAGTTGCTGCCAGTTCTAGCATTTTACAGTGATTATTCAAAGTTTTGTACTTACTAAATGGAAATTTATTTCTTACAGAACTAAATCACGAATTTCGAATATGTCATTTTATCAAATAGAGATAAGTTAGTTTCTCTAATACTCTTGTAAGATTTGCGGAAGCCTAGAAGGTAACAGTGTTTTATATATAGCGTTTGAATAGTCGCATTTCTTTTCCATTATTTTACAAAGTGCTTCATATGAAACCTGTATTTTATATTATGTATATATATATATTTTTGGAGATCATCTTTCATAATTAATCTTCTAATAAAGCGTAAAAAAAATAATGAAAAAAAAAAAAAAAAACCCTTGTTATAAGTATCAGGATATTAAACATATAAAAATCGGAAAACTCATTCTCTTAATTTAAATTCAATGACTTTTTAAAAAGTTCTGTAAATTAATTTATACCACATATTTTTATATAGAATGGGAAATTGCCAGAGTCGTTATTTTATTTATTTATTTATTTTATTTTATTTTATTTATTTATTTTTTTTTTTTTCATGTAAAGTGGGTCAAGCGTAGAAATATTTGAATTAAGCCACAGTTTTTTATCAGCAATGTTTTTTTTTATGCTTTTTTAGTAATTTTTAGCATTCAACTGTAATAAAAATTACCATTACCAATTACTGATGTTTATTAGTAGGAAAATACGGAACACAACCCTTCATGAGGAATAAATAAATAAGAATATATATATATATATATATATATATATATATATATTGTCTCTACAATTAAAACCCATAATTTTTTAAACATTGTATTTTATTAAAAAAAAAAAAAAAAAAAAAAAAAAAATCTGATCTTCATTTTTTTTTTTTTTTTTTTTTTTTTTTTATGTCTGTGTGCGTGTTGTTAGATAGTGAAGCAAGTAAAAAATATTAAAAGATAATTTGTTTACATTATTGTTATTATTACTTTTCTGTTGCTTACCAATGGACACAAAAACAAGAACTTATTATTTTAAAAAAAATATTTTATTAACATTTCAGTGTTGCATGACTGTTACAGTATTTGGAAGGATTCCCTATTTTCAATGATTTAATACTTTCGCGACCGCTGACGTAGATTCACGCGTCATTTGAAAATCTGTAACTCCTCCAGTAGGCGTTTCTTTTGCAATTTGTCTGTCATTCATTTCTTAAAAAATATACACAATATTCATATTTGCACTACCATTATACTATGGATATAAATACTTTGATTAGAAAGAGTGTAATTATAATATAAATCCATTTGTAATATGAATCTGAATATAGAAAATTTTATTTTGAAATATTGTAACTTGGAAGAATAACGCTCACAGGGGGACCTTACTGTCAAAAAGACAAAAACATGTGGTCGCGAAAGTGTTAATATACTTCAATATACTTTATGGCGAGATGGTTCATTTCTGGATCATCGTTCGAAACATTAACTCTTCTATGGACTGCTGCTTAACCGTACAAAAGGTTTCATTCATTGATGATTTCATTCATATGTTTTGAACAAAAGGGAAATTTTGGTACTAGAAATTTTATGTAATTTTTTTTTCTGGTAAAAATTCTAAATTATAGTAAATTGTGGTAACTAAAAATAAAAATAAAATTAACTTTCTCTTTGTGAGAATCGTGGTCCCAACATACTTTCAAAAAATATCATGTTATGGCTATTACCCAGAGTTGCCAATATTTTAATTTATTCCGGAGCATATTTAGCCCCGCCTCTATTCCATACCACTTTTATTTTAACACTTTCACGACCGCATGTTTTTGTCTTTTCGACAGTAAGGTCCGCCTGTGGGCGTTATTCTCCCAAGTTACAATTTTTCAGAACAAAATTTGCTGAATTCACATTTATATTACGAATGGATATACATTATAATCATACTCTATCTAATCAAAGTATTTGTATCCATAGTATATTGATTGCACAAATATGAATATTGTGTACATTTTTAAGAAACAAATAACATACAAATTGCGAAAGAAATGCCCACTGGCGGAGTTACAGATTTTCAAATGACGTGAATCTACGTCAGCGGTCACGAAACTGTTAAGAGTTATTTTTTCTTATTTTATTGTAGTTACATATTGATGAAAAATATTCTATAAAGTAAGTGGTACGAAATGAAGGCGGGGCTAAAAATGCTCCAGAATAAATTAAAATGTTGGCAACTATGCTATTACGGATCCACGATAGAATTTCTAAGCCCAGATAATGGAAATGAGCACTGAAATGGGGTTTCAGGATCTGTCTTGTCCTAAAGGAATGCACAATTATCTTCAGTAAATCAATCTTGATAGTGTTGTCTAAGACAAGTTTCTAACTTTTGAAAGAAGAGTAACATATGGATTAAGAATAGAGGAAAAAATAAATTATTTTACCAATTTTTCAAATGCTGTATGTATCAGAAACGTTTTTGAACAGATACAATTTTATTGAGCTATAAAAGCGTAGACAATGCGGATCACAAAGTTTGGTCCTCAAGGTTTCAAGTCGTAAAGTTTTGTCGTTTTAGTCCAATTTTCTCAGCTACTTTTAATTTCTTTTTCTTCTTTTATCGTCTCGTGTGTGTGAGCTTTTAAAACTTTATTTGAGCTTTTAGAGTTGGTTTGCTGTTTCGTTTGTTTTGCGGGCTGTTGGTTGATGAATTTGGTTTCTTTGGATGTGTCTCTTTCATGGCCTAGTGAGTTTTTTTCACCTGTCTGAGCTTCTCCTGCATGGAGGAAATTTCTCATTCTTGTTGGTCTTTTTGTTTTCTGTGGTCTTGTGTCTGTTGCTTGGCTTTTCTACGCTTGATGGATCATTGTTATATATATTTGTATATATATATATATATATTGTTTGGTGTGTGTATTTGGTGAATTGTTTGACTAACTATTCTTCGTTCTCATTCTTTGCTTCTACTATCAAAAGGATTATATATGTATATATATATATATATTTGAATAGAAAAGCCAGTGTTATTATTTAATATTTATAAATTCTATAGGTACAAAACAGACCGAAATATCAACATATTTCTTTATCATAATTATTTATATGGACATAATACAATAATATACAAATTTGTGTATTTATTTATTTTATATGAATTTTACAAAAATATGTTTATATGAACTAGAAGGGCTAGATATGGCTAGAAATGTGGGTTCTATTCTTGTTGTTATTCATTTATGTCGTATCTATCGATCAATGTCAAAGAAATTCCAAAGTTAACATTCTTTTTTTTTCATCTGTGTTCTTTGAAGGGTAAATATAGTTACTTTTCTTTAAAAGTTATCAATAAACATTTGAGTCAATCTAAAATTGAAATAACTAAAAATTGCTGACATTTAAATGTATTTATTCATTTTTTTAAATATGTATATATATATCAGTTTTTAAATATATATTTGAGTTTTTAAATTTATATACAATTCAAAATACTTTTTTTTTTTTTTTTTATATGATGATTCTGTAAAATTGAAATGCCGTCAACGTAAATATTGTATAGTAATGTTCTAGTGTATTATGGATCAACTGCATTTATCATTCCGCTAACATATTAGTTTGTAAGTTTTGCTAAATAAGGAAGAATGTTTTGACATAAACTATGTATCTCTAAAAAATGAATTAATCTTTGATCTTTCAAACTTTAAACGTACATTTTCAATTTTTTTTTTTTTTTTTTTTTTTTTTTTTTTTTAATATATATTAAAGAAATATTTTAATTTATTTGTGATTAAAGAAATTATGCTGTCATTTAGTAGCTATAAACCCAAGTTTTTTCTCATTGTTAAAGTTTCTCAATTTTCCCACTTCGTGGCAAATTTTATTGTTTAGCTCAATACATTTACATAGTAAATTAGACGAAATAAATTGTACTGACGCTTGAGCATGCGCAATAAATTAATTATATATTTAACAAATATGCTCTTTTTTAATCAAATATTTAATATTTTTTATATATTGATTGCAGAATGTCTCTACTGTTGAATGTGAAATTTTTGAAAAATGACTTTGGTTAGAATACTGCTTTTATTAAAATAAATATATAAATAAATAAAATGAACTAAAAACTTAGGTAAATTTTTTTTGCTCTTGTTAAAGAGACCTATATATCTATGTGAACATATGTTCTATTATCATAAAAATGAAAGAAGTCTGTTGAAAGAAGTGGTTTAATCTTATTCTACAGCTGCAATGGATTTCAGGTATTAGTTTTAGTTAATAAACCTAAACAATATTTTTTTCACTGATTTGTTGCTTTTATAATTATTATTATTATTTATTTATTAAGTATTATTTGTTTATTTGTTATCCTTTATTTATTTATTTGTTTGTTTATTTATTTTGTTGAGGGAAAACTTGTCGTTTCATTACAGTCATGCGTAAATTTTAAGACTTTACGTAGAAATTAAAAACTTCCTTACTTTCGGGCTTTACGTTTCGTTATTTCATTTACCAAATTTAAGAAGTGTGATGATCGTGATATATTTAAAATATTTCATTGAAGATATTATCTCGAAAACAACAGAGGTGATGTAAAACATTATTTTACACTTTAATATATTACTGGTGCACTGTTTGCTACGGTACAAAACTTTCGCAAAACATTTGCGCCTCAGATTGGGAGTAGCGAAAAAAAAAAAAAAAAAAAATGTCAGAAGATATGAAAATGTGTAATTTTCTGCGTTGAGTCTAATAATTTGTGCAGAAATGTATTGAACGTATAACATACCTTTAGACCCCTAAAGGTTTCGAATAATTCATAGAAAGTTAAAAAAAAAAAAAAAAAAAAAAAAAAAAAACCTATCATTTAAATATTATCTATTTATTACATGAACCTCTGTGTGCATATCTGTTTTAAAAAAATGTATAAAAGCATTTCATAAATATATTTTTTATATCTTTTTAACTCATTTATTGATATGAGTTTTAAGATTTAGTTTCTTTTTGTCTTGGCAGCTATCCATCAACGTCGAAAAAATGACCCAAACTAAGTGATTTTGTTTTTGTTTAGCTAAATTCTTCTGACGAAAAATGTCTTTATAAACTATAAAAGATTAATTTATTTTAAGAACATCAATCGTATTTCTTTTAAACTTAAAAGTTTTAAACTTGTAACAAATTTTAGATAAAACGTTTTGTTAGGCTTCAAGAATTTCATGAATTAGGTTTCTAGATTTCACATTGTTTAAAGAAACAATAGTATAAAGAAATGTAATTTTTTTTAGTTTCTCGTAGATTATATGGTGTATTAAATAGTTTTTACTGTATATTTAAGTCTAATTATTTTTTGCTTATATCGACAAAACAATATTATTGTAAATCGTAATTCGCAACAAACTGCTTTAATTGGTTCAAATATTAATTCTGCAGCACAATTATATATATATACATATATATATATATATTTTTTAACTGTGCTATTAAAAATAGTTTTTTTTTTTTTTGGGGGGGGGGGGGGCACATTTGTTATAATGTACACTTGTCATACTTGTTATAATATGCGTTATTTAGTATTTATTTTATGCAACATCACATTCTAATATATGTATTTTTTTAATTTAAATGTCCTTATTCAGATGTACATATTTTAATTTTTACTTTTGTCGATTAAAATTATTGTTATTATTAGAATTATTTGTAATATATATATATATATATATATATTAAGTTAGAGATCCCATTTTTTATTCCTTGATTCTTCCACCAGTATAATTATATGATAGTTTTTTGCTTAAATAATCGGACAAACTTACTATTAGAATTTTTGAAAGAAAAATACTGGTTGAAGAATCAGAAAAAAATTGTGGCCTGTCACCACCCTGAAATATAACGCTCGATTTAATTAATTTTATTTTAATTGAGATTTAGAAATTAAACACACTCACAGTATAGTTAGGCGTTATTTCATATAATAAAATAAATAATACTGTTATTACATAAGAACCTATTAGCAATGTAATATATTACTGAAAAGATAATATTAAATAAATAACACTTCCATCTTATCTATCAGTAAATAACACTTTCATCGCACGTAAAAAAAAAAAAAAAAAAAAAAAAAAAAAAAAAAAGTTCCTGTTATAAAAAATATAATGATAATAATATTAATAACATGGATTTTTTTTTTAAGTAAATAACGTACTTCTATAATCATATATTTTTAGGGGGCGGGGGGAAACTCTGGAGAATTTCCTTCTTTTCCTTTGTTCTAAAACACAATTGCAAACGCTATTTAAATCATACAAGAACGACTTATATGATACAGCGTTATACACGTAACGAGTTTGAATATTCTCTTTCCCACAATGAATTTACAAAAACAAACTATGAACACCGCGATTAGCGAAATCCAAATCATACGAAAACAACCAGACTGAATCACATCATACGAGTAACGAATAAAACACCCACCTTTCAGAATCTGATAATCCCCGCCTATCGCATGTTAGATAGCATCGTAGAAGTTACGAAAAAGTAACATCTTTCGCATATCAGACTTCCCGCAGAAATATTCGAACTTTGCTCGTCGAATTCAAAAATACCGATTCGTTACTTCGAGTCTGGAAGAATGCCCGTATCATGTCAGTAACGAATGCATATGATTACTTTGTAGATTACAAATATTCTTCGTAGATTCAAATATGATTTTGAAATAGGTAAAAGCTTTGATTATTTTATATCTTTATAATATTTTATTCAAAGTATGAATTTCAAACTGAATATTATTGTGTATTAGTTTAGTCTATATTAGTATAGTCTATATTCGTGACATTTAGCGTCGAAAGTACTTTACGACCACGGTTTAACGAAATAATGTTGTCAGGAAGTTAATTTAAGCAGCCATCATGAGATAGATAAGGAGCGGTTATTAGATGTTGATTATTTTATCATGAAGATGAGCAATGGGACACACTTTCTATTCGCTTTGCATATTGCTAACAGTTAGTTCGGGGAGATGATGGAAGGTTTTAGAAAGAATGTGTGATAAGGGAGAGGAAGGATGAAGAGCGTTTGCGTATATTTGAAATTGCTTATAACTGCTGGAGTTGAAAATGCGTAATCGTATGCGGCATACTGATAGTGTTGGGGAGCATTTATTTAATGTGGTTTTATCAAGAATATTAATTGAGTTTAATCAAGAATAATTTGAAAAAAAAAAAAAAAAAAAAGTGAGTATTTGTTTATGTATTTATTTTTCTTTTTTAGTTTTTCTTTTATTTTTTTTTTCTTTCTTTTTCTTTCTTTCTTTCTTTTTTTTTCTTTTTCTTTTTTTTTTTTTTTTTTTTTTTTTTCTTAATCTGATTTTTTCTCGAGACTAATTTTAATGATTTAAACTGAGTAAATGTGTTAAAAATAGTTAATTATGGTCGTATGTTAAAACTACGTTAAAATAAATTATTTTATGCAGTTTTTGTAAGCGCAATTTATATTTTAAAACAAGTGTTTCTAATTTTAGAAAACATATTCAAACTGTCTGTTTGCTAAGTAATGACTGAAAAATATTAATTTTCTTGTCAATCTGAAATGTTCAAGTTCTTCGGAAAATCAAAAGAGACAATAACTCGGTAGTTTAAAATTTGGGATGTCTGAAAGATATTTTTTAAACATTTGTTATTATTGTTTAATTATTTCCTAATTATATAACTTATAATATGGTAATTCTTTTCTACAGAAAATGACACACGTGTACGTATTACTTGATATTATTTGAAATATTCTGTTTTCGTGTTTAAATTATTTTTTTCAACAGAAGCTTATGAATACACAATTGGGACGAACGTTTGTGTAAAACTTCGGCTCTACCACTAAGTCATATCAGCGGATTCTTCTTTTTTTTTTTTTTTTTATTGCAGAAATTCTAGTCTTAAATAAAGTGAAGATTACTCTTCGAAAGTATTGGGACTCAAAAACATGAACCGCATCCACTATGTATATATTGTATATCCCGAAATGATTAGAAAGACATTAGCCATACATAAACTAAAGAGTAATAGGTTATAAAAATAATATGTTACAAGAACCTATTACCAAAGGTACACTGTAAAAAAATAACTATTACCAGCTGATTTTCTCCAATCACAAAGAGTTTCTCGCAGCTGGTAATAGTTATTCTTTTACAGTGTATGGAACGAAGTAACATGTTACTGAAAAGTAACTGTTTATCCCATCTCTAACTCACAGCCGAAGCTTGAAACAATATTAATGCATTTCTAAAATAAATGTTTGCTTTCTTTTATATACACGGGAAGAAAGTATTAGATTCGTGGAAATTTTTGACTTTCGATTTTTAATGAACTTATTTTCCGTTTTCTGGGGCTGATGATGAGGCTTAATGTTACTCAAGTGATTGGCTCTTGACCTCTAGAACAGAGCAAGATAATAAGGGAATTATGATGCTCGTAACCAGATTAAGAAAGTTTTAACCCTTCGAAGGACAGTGATATATATAATACATCACCTAATTTTAATTCCCAACTGCAAAAATCCATCCCGAAAAGTTTTAAAATTTTACTTTAATAATATCATAGCTGCCAACGTGTACTTTTTTTTTTTTTTTTTTTTTTTTTTTGCTACCTCAAATTTTTAATCGAAATTTTTAATAAGTTCTTTAGCAGTTTTCTATGATTTAATATAAAAAAAAAAAGTTTTTCAAAGAAATACTGGTAAAAACCCGTACAAGTTGGCACCTAGGTAATATAGATAGAAAACTTAATTTCTTTCTTTATTTCTGTACTTGACCGTAAATTTTGGAGACTTGTCATTTTAAATGAGGGAAATTACCTTGTCCCTCAAATGGTTAAATGTAGAAGGTGGCTATATACCATAGATGCCAATATTTAATTTATTTCGGAGCATTTTGGGCCCCGTTTTTATTACGCCTTCTTTATTTATAGAATATTTTTCTCCAATATATAACTTCAATACAATAAGAAAAAATTACTATTAAAAAATAAAAGTGGTATGAAATAAAGGCTCTGGAATAAATTAAAATGTTGGCATCTGATATAGAGAAGTTAAAAAGACTTCAGGTACATATTTTTTTTTTTTTTTTTTTTTTTTTTTTTTTTAACCCCAAATAAATGTTATGTTTTTCAGTTTGTATAAATTAAACTGCATTTATTTTTTGGATAATCCTCGTATAACGTGCAAAATAAAATTAATTGCAAATTTATATTATTTTTTAAAGAATTATTTTTTCCTTGTAAAAATGTGGGAAGAATTACTATACAGGGTAATCCAAAAGTCACAGAAAAAATAAAAATATATATTAAGAAGTACTGACTTTTTCTATATGTTTAAGAAAAAATATTCATCAAATTTTTCACCAATGTATTATGCTCTGTATTTGCAGTATCCTATCACGTTTTAAACAGATTCTCTTGATCAAATGAAGCCATATTTCGAATATCAAGGCTTCTTTTAGGAAAATTCCCAATGCACAACGTCTGATGGTCAATCCAATGAATGATAGCCGTCACACTGAGCATTTATACTCTTAGTTACGTTGTTGAATGCACTGTGCCACTGTAAAAAAGTAATTTTAAAATTTAAGTGTCATCTGATGAAGAAAATTTAAACTAATTTGCTGATAAATCTTTTGTTACCTAAAAAAAGAAAAAAAAGTCCATGTTTTTCTGTGCATTTTAGGGAAAACCGCGTACTGCTATGATCAATACATTTTGAATAATATACCTTTTATTTTTTCTGTGACTTTCGGATCACCCTGTATATACATATATATATTTTCTCAGTTTCAAAACATAGTTGAGTAGTTTCTCCAAAAAAGTAAATTAATTTTTAAACAGTTCAAAGCTCTCTCTCTCTCTCTCTCTCTCTCTCTCTTTTTTTTTTTTTTTTTTTCTTTTTTTTTTTTTTTTTTTTTTTTTTTCATGATAATAAATTGTAATCTCCTTTAATATTGTAAAAGTAATATGTTAAGAAAAATTCCTTAATCTTTTTATTTTCTTTCAGGAAAAGAAAGGGGGGAAGAAAAATGTAACTTCTGGGAGATAACGTGCATCGCAATTTCCCTTGACTCATCATAATGATAAATGATTCTAATAGAAAGCAGATTCCTTCATCTGATTTTTCTGTTCTTAGCAACAAACTTCATATAAAATAATTACTTAAAATAAAACGTATACCGTTCTCACAGAATTAAATGCCATTTACAGTTATCTTAACATAAATACGATTTAGCGTGATTATGTTGAATAATTTAATTATCATAATTAAGTACGCATAACGATATCTCTGAAATTAGTTTTTTTTTTTTTTTTTTTTTTTTTTTTTAATATTATTGGAGTAAACAGTGAAATAAGTGTTACTCTTTTATTTCGCAAATGTAATACCAGAGTTGCTAATTTTTATAACATATTCCAGACAACATTAGCCACGCCTTTTTTCATACCAGTAAATTCTTACTGCTGCTATTCTCTTTAAAAAATTAAATATTATTAGATATTTTATTTTTAATCACTAATTATTGCATTTTAAGATTCAGAACGATAAACTCTTCTCTTTGCATCAAATATTTATAAGTATTCAAAACTTTTAAGGGGATAAGATACGTAGAAATAATTTTTCTTATCTTGTATTCTATAACTTCTTAAATTATATACTGCTATAATCATTGCCAACATTTTAATTTATTCCGGAGTATTTTTAACCCCACATTTATTTCGTACCACTTTATTTATAGAAAAAAATTTTGCAATTAATAACTTCGATAAAATAAGAAAAAAATACTCTTGAAACGTAAATGGTATTGAATAAAGGTGGAGCTAAAAATACTCCTGAATAAATTAAAATGCTGGCAGATATGTGGTTGTGATGAACTTTTGCATGCTCGTATATTTCCGATAATACATTCTCAAGAAGTGGTGAACTTGGGGGTGAAGGGAATGGGTCTTAACTTCAATTTAAGACTTTCATTACATTTTTAAATAAAATTGAGTTTATATATATATATATATATATATATATATATATATATATATATGTGTGTGTGGTATTATTCTCATTTTTACTTTAAAATCACATACAAATTATGAATTAAAAAATAGAGAAAAATTTGTTTATAAGATTTGAATACAAACAATGAGTACTTTTAGAAAAGCATAAACAAACTGTAAAAATGTAGCTACTTAAATAATAATCTATGTTCAGGGTTGCTACTGTACGGTCTTTTTTCCCTGACTCTTCCACCACTATATTTACCACCATCACAATTTTATTCTTAATTGATCTTCTTATTGAGAAAACATATTGCAGAAAATAATGGTATAAGTTTATTTTCGGTAGAGCTGAGGGGGGAAATACGGAATGCATTAACCCTTTATATATGAAGATTTATGTATACAGTCACTTAATTATACGAAAAATACTTTCATATCTCATATTCAAAGAAAACACGAACCTATCTCTATTCATAAATATTTCAAATACAGAGAATACAAATTTAGAAAATAGTCTTATTTTAATTGTTACATATATTACTAAACTTCTAAACACATGCAATTAAGCGAATTCAGATTTTTTTTATTTTTTCGAAATTAAAGAAAACAGACAGAGTAATTCTAATTAGAAATTTTTTTTAATTCATACATTTCAATAAACATTTCAATAATGATTTTACCATTAAACGAAATACAATGTTCTTTATCTTCTAAGTTATTTACTTCTTACGGCCAATCTAATTTTGCATTACGTGTTTACAGATTCAATTAAGTATTCATCCGCCGTAAATCTAGCATAAGAACTCACACTTTTCTTCTTGATGGTGGCAAACGAAAACAGATTTAGAGCTACAGCTGAAATGGCAAAATTCTAACTTAGCAATCATGAAGATACAAGGGTTTCATTACACAACCCTTTCCTTACTTCCCCTTTCCCTCTTCCCATTATCTGAATTTCTCCAATTCTTTCTTTATGTTCAGTATACAGCTCCATTAATGGGACAGAAAGACAAGCCTTATCTCCAGAGGAAATTTGTATTGATCTGCTCCATTAAGGGATTAGAATTCTTAAGATAAGATATGAACTTCTAAATTTCTCACATTTTTAACTATTAAATAATCCTATAAACGTTCTAATTAGATCTAATTAAGTACGTTCTCTACTTTCTCTTTATATGTATACATTTTTTTTAAAAACATTTATTTAACTTGCTTCAAAATGAAAACGTCTAATAGCAATAATAAATATGAAATCTTAGATTTATTTTTTCCCCTTAAAATTATTTATCCCTTCACAAACCCCTATTAAATAAGCACATCTTTAGCAAACATTGTTAAATTAAAGAACAATTAATATTAAATGAATTTATAAAATTGGAAAAAAAAAAAAAAAATCAAATTGTCGATATCGTCTGCTTTTATATATATCTATAAGAAAGTAAAAAAAAAAAAAAAAAAGCAAAACATGTTACAAAGGGGAATTTAATTTAAAAAAGAAATATTTGTCAATTTTTCTAGGAGAACAAAGAAGATGAAACGCCATAGTCTATAACATTCACGATATAAATTATCCTTAAACCAATACATTGGATATTGGAGAAAATATTTAAAACCTGTTCACAAACACAAGAGACAAAGAACGGATCAATAATCTGCTAAATAAAGGAATATAAATAGATATTGTTTACGATAAAAGTCCTCTTTTACTTTTTACTTTTTTTTTGTTTTTTCCTGGATAAAATTGAGGGACTATATAAAAATATAATAGCCCTGAAGCAAATTCACTGGAACTATCTATAACATACATAACCATAACATTCTACACCACTGTTTAGTGAAGTTTTCTGTACGGTATTGAATCGTATAAACTAGGTATAGAAATTTGTTATCTATCAATAGAGGTGGAGAACGGGAAACTCTAAACGTAAATTTAAATTTAAATGCAGCATCTATTTATTATCGTAAAATAGTAAACTGTAAAATTACATAGTATTGCTGTTTTTCTTTGTTAAATTATATAAGGTGATAAAAAAATGAGTATACATTTGAAAAATTTTAATAATTCACTTAAAAATGTTGGTAGAGAGGTAAAAATTGACACACATGCTTGGAATGACATGGTGTTTTATTTCAACCACAAAAAGAAAATTCAAAAAATTACCGACAAATGGCGCTTCATGTTATATGAAAAGTAATAGTTAGAATAACAAATTATCATAAAGCAAAGACGATGTTCTTCAGAATAAATGCTCAACATGTCGACCGTCATTCCTCAGCAATAGCTGTAGTGAATTCGAGGGACAATGTTGTGAACAGCACTGCACAGCATATCTGTAGTTATGGTGAGATATTCGCGTCGGATGTTGTCTTTTAACATCCCTATTGATGTCGGTCTATCGCGGTATACTTGCGACTTCAGGTAACCCCCGAGCCAAAAATCACACGGAGTAAGACCTGGGAAGCTGGGAGGCCAAGCGTGACAAAAGTGGCGGCTCAGCACTATCATCACCAAACCACATGCGCAAGAGATCTTTCACACGTCTAGCAATATGGGGTGGGGCACCATCCTGCATAAAAATTGTAAGTTCCAGCAGATGTTTATCAGCCAGGCTACGGATGATACGATTCTGTAACATATCGGCGTACCTTTCAACCGTCGCGCTAACAGTTACAAAACCAGAATAACGCATTTCCTCTAAAAAAAAGGGGGCCCGATAACGGTAGATGTGGTAAATCCACACTACACCGTGAATTTCTTGTCGTGCAATGGAGTATGCACGACAGTTCTATGATTTTTCGTAGCCCAAATTCTGCAGTTGTTGGAGTTGACAGACCCTCGGAGTGTGAAATAGGCATCGTCGGTCCACAACACGTTAGACAACCAATTGTCATCTTCCTCCATCTTTTGAAACGCCCACACCGCAAATGCTCTCCGCTTCACAAAATCGCTGGGTAACAGTTCACGACGACGCTGGATTTTGTACGGATAGCTTCGGAGGGTATGCCTTAGTGCTAACCAAACAGAAGTGTATGGAATGCCAGTGCGACGTGTGACTTCACGAGCGCTGCCTTCCCCATGTGTAGACGAATCCGCAACAATCTCCATTTCTTCCTAAACTGTCTGAGCAACAATAACACTTGTGCTCAGTTGGCCACTACGGGGCCCATCGTCTAAATAACCCGTAGCTTCAAACTTCGAAATCGTTCTCTTCACAGTTAAACCTATCATAGGACCTTTACCCGTTCAAATTCCCTTCCTATGACGATAGGACTGTAAAGCTGCAGCAGTAGATTCCCCATTCTGATAGTACAGATTCACTAACAGTGCCTTTTCTGGTAACGTCAACATGCTGCAATTGCTGGTGCATCTGATTCCCTCTCTCACTTCAGCTCCTTTCATACACGATTCTCATGCAGCATCACTGGCGTTTTGTTGTCCAGCGCCACCTGTTGGCTATTTTTTTACTTTTTCTTTTTTGAGGTTGCAATAAAACCCCATGTCATTCCAAGCATGTGTGTCAATTTTAACCTTTCTACCTACATTATTCCGTGAATTATTATTTTTTCAAATGCATACTCATTTTCTGATCACCCTGTATATATATATATATAGAGAGAGAGAGAGAGAGTAGAGAGAGAGAGAGATAGTTTCAAACAGCATGCAATAAATGCATAATAAATATCATATTTATGGACAAAATAAATGTATATATTAGCGTCTATAAGTATATGTTTATCGACGGCAATCAGTATTTTGCAAATGAGTTAAAATTCATAATTTTCAGAAAGGCATGTATTTAGTTTTTGATTGATTTGTTTAAATAATAACTATTTTATTTAAATTAAATTGAAATTTAGTAGCCATGAAAAACTTGCTAAAGTACAAGTTTCCCTCTCTCTCTCTCTCTCTCTCTCTTTTTTTATGAAAGAAGATCTTGAACAAAGGAACTTTAAATAAAGAATAAAGTGTCGAAAGTTTTATAACAAGTAACTTGTAGATAAGTGTTTAGCTTTGCCAACACTTCCGTTTTCTAAATAACAATAAATTTTAATAGAAATATTATATTTATTTATTGTCTAAATATCTGTGTTTAAATAAGACGAAGGTAACTTTCCAGAAATAGTGGCACGACAAAATCCTGAGCTATGCCAGCTCTGAATGTTCAACTGCAATCTCCATAGTATGGTTAGTTACGCTAAGTACAAATAAAATGGCTAAATGTTTGATATATATATATATATATAAACTCTCTTTATAGTCGGCAATTTTAAAATCCGTAGAGTTGTATTTTGAAAGACCAATTTCCGAGGTATAAAACTGACTTGTCTAATCAAGTCTGTCAAGTCTATAAGACGTCTATCAATTTTCCTGAAGCAACCGAAACATGCAAAAGGACGTCTAAAATAGATATATATGTAGCAAATTTGAAAAATAAATAAATAAATAAATAAAATTATTAGAGCCGTTTATGTGCTTGATGAAAGTCACTGGGTTTAGACGCTTCGGAAACGGGACCGAAATATAATCTCACTTCCGAATTTCACCAGATTAAAACAAATTCATCTGTTCGCCTAAACCAACAATTAAATACGAAAGGACATCAAAAAAGGGATTAAAAGTCCGAGTGTGAAAAAATTTCACAGAGCCCCCCCTTTTTTTTTTTTTTTTTTTCTTTAAGAAACCTACTTGCGAGACATAAAATTGACTTGCTTATTCAGAAGACCTATAAATTTTTACCGAAACAACCAACGAATTCATATGGAATTAAATCTAAAACGGTGTTATAAAGCAATTCCAAAGAAAATCGTTAAAGCCGTTTTGGAGATACAAACATACGGACCCACTGCCTATTTCCGAATTTTCACCTAAAGGTTGCAAAAACATCTGTACATCGGAAAAGTCTTAATTACCGCCTTAATTATAAAGTTTCGTCAATGTACCTTTTCTTATTTTGGAGGTATGATAAAAAGAATATTTCACACATACAGTCACCAATAGTCAAAAACTTTTTTTTTTCCCTCGAGAGGCTTTAAAGCATATACATCTGGGGATAAATAGATATCGAAAAGTTTGACCGAAAAATTATATATAATATAAACTAATATAATACAATAATATAAACTAAAATATAAATATAAATATAAACTAATAATATAATATAAACTAAATAATATAAACTAAATATAATAACGAATAATATAAACTAATTTTCATTTCATCTTTATTAAATTTTTACTTAATATTTTAAGAATATCGGTTATTACTTTCTTCTATCTTCAATAGAAGAAAGTATTGGATTCGTAAAAATTTTCGATTTCGGGTTTTTGATGGATTTACACGTTTTGAGAGATGTAGAACACGATTTTACCATTTTTAGAAAATGTCTGTCTGTCTGTCTGTCTGTGTGTGTGTGTGTGACAAAATTTTGTGGCAACTGTATCTCTGGAACTACTGCACAGAATTTCATACAAATTGGTATGTAGTTGCACCTTGACATAAATTAGTGCCTATCAACTTTTGGTAAAAATCGTCTTACAGGTTGCGTTGCCATCCCGCTTTTTCTAAATTTTCAACAGGGTGATAAAGGCAAAGATGGGTATCTTTCGAAAGGTCTCGTCAGTACCTTTAAAACGAATGGTTGAACTATAAATCTGTGATAATTTAAAACAAAGTTATCGATTTTTTTTACTTTTTACGAAAAAAAACTTAGAAAAAAAATCTTTTTTTTTTCCTCTCTCCCCGTAATTTTAACAAACTCCCACGGTTTCCGTGTTCTGACAAACTTGAACTAATTTTTGCTTTTTTCCCCTAATTTTGTCAAAGTCCTACGGTTTCCGTGTCTTGACAAACTTTAACATATTTTTGCATTTTTCCACTAATTTTGTCAAAGTCCCACGGTTTCCGTGTTTTGACAAACTTTGGGTAAAATGTGAAAATTATTCTAAATTTGTCAAAACACGGAAACCGTGGGACTTTGACAAAATTGGGAGGGAAATGCAAAAATTTGTTTAAGTTTGTCAGAACACGGAAACCGTGGGAGTTTGATAGAATTAAGGGGAGAAGAAAAAAAAAAATGTGGGACTTTGATAAAATTTTGGGTAAAATGTGAAAATTTGTTAAAGTTCCACTTTTTTTTTTTTTTTTTTTTTTTTTTTTTTAATTATTGTTGCTGAGTGAATTTGTATAGGAAAAGATAGAAGAAAGTCATGTGGTGGCCACAACATACTAGTTTATTTTCACATGTTTCACTATTCTAAATAATTTTTTTCTTCTCTCGAGCATCTCAAAAATGACAATTTTTCAATTTTTCTTATTTGCACCACTGATCACATTTTAATTTTCTTGAGGAAAGTGACGTCAGAGACAGAGAAAAAACGTAATAATAGAAACTTTTTGTACGGTGGCAAATAGAGTACCTTTATAAACCCGACGTTTTTAGCTAAAAACTTCGATAATTAAGATGATAGAAGTTTCTAAGCAGGTGAAATGCCTTCCTTGAAGCAGTCGCAATACACTGATATATCTCATAATGCGGAGGACCCTGCCCTCAACGAGAAGTTGCTGTCGCGGACAAAAAAAATTGACGTCAGCGACAGTTACTTTTTTTTTTTATGTATAGAGAAAAGAAAAGATTCAACAAAAATTGTGAAAAATTATTTTTGTAAAAAAAAAAAAAAAAAAGAAAAGAAAGAAAGAAAAGAAAAGAAAAAAGAATTATTATTAGATAATAATACTTTAATAGCTAGTTCAGCTAATTTCCGTTTCAATTCCCCTTATTGTTTGAATCAAAATGAAGTCGGAAATTCCTTCGTCCATTCTTATGTCGATGTGTTAATTTTTTCTCAACTTTTACGAGAAACTGTATCCTGTACATATTAAACATATACTAGCCAAAGATATCTCTTTCACCAATACAAGAAATTACTCCCAAAATAAACCAGGAGAAAATTATTTGCTTGATACTTTTATTTTCCTGTAGCAAATGACATTTTTTTTTTTTTTTTTTGTAATAATAGACTTTTTAGTAAAATTTGATTTCGGAAAATATATGACTTACTATAATTCAGGACTACCACAGGCGACTTTTATTATTATTGTTTTCATAACAGTATTTCCGTAACATAAAATTTATAATAAATTTATGCAAGCAAAGTGCAGACTTACCTGTGTAAATGAAAAAAAAAAAATTATTTTCTGGAAGTAGTGGTAAGAAAATAATATTTAAAAAAAAAAAAAAATCGCTTTTGGTAGAACTGTATATTTGAATGTATACTCTGCTAAAATCATTTAAAATGAATAACTGGTATTCTACAGGGTGTTGACAGTCGGAAATTTTTTCCCTGGTTATTCCACCAATATATTCAAAGAATAATTTCATACTTAATTAATCGTGCAAACTTTACTACTAAAAAATCCGAAGGAAAAATACTGGTAGGAGAATCAGGGGGAAATTTTTCGACTGTCGACAACCTGTTATATTTTGAATTTCTTAAATTAATTTCTTTTTTCATTTTTTTTTTAGAAAATATGAATGTATCTTACTTCATCCTGCACTGCACTTGATCCAGATTCTGGGGTCAAGAACTCAAGCGAAGATCTACTAACATAATCTCTTATGATTATGTCTTAAAGTAAGTACCCTTAAAAAAAATATTTTTATCAAAATTTTATGATGAATAATAAGATACACAGTTTTTCATCATTTTCCTTGCGTAAAATTAACGTAAATTCATTATATTAATATTTTTTAAAGTAATTCACTTGAATTTCTTCTGTATATGTAAATAAATATAAGCTTTTTACCGTATCCTTCAGATTACGTCTTTTTTTTTTTTTTTCCCCTTAATATTATGTCTTTAAAGGAAATGGCATTTTTTTTTCTATGGTTAACCGGTAACCGGAATAAATTCTAATGGTTAAAGCTTCTCAACAAATTATTGGCATATATTAAAATCAGGTTTCCTTAATTTCATAATTCAGTCCTCTGGGAAGAATTTTTTAGTTTTTCAAATATACTAGTAATTGATTTATCCATAGCACAACATACAGTTGCGACGAAATTTTTGCATTTTAACCTACAAGGCTCAATTTTTTTTTTTTTTTTTTTTTTTTTTTTTTTTAGAGCGCAACAAAAATATATAGATTGTAATTAGTGATCAGAAGATAGGGAAAACTTATAAAAATAAAAATAAAACCATATTTTACGGAAAAATCAACTTTTTATTTCAGTTCCACTTACGGTACACTGAGCCTTAACTATACTTTTTGGTATTAAACTAGTACAATTGAATTGTTTTGGAAATAGTATTGTATATTGTTGTATATTGGACACACATACATAGAACAACACAGTACTTTTTTTTTTTTTTTTTCGAGTCAAAACTATTCAATAACTATTCTTTTTTTTTTTTTTTTTGAATTCAGACAAACGCCTAACGTATCACTTTCATTCAAATTTCACACTGAGTGCACTATAACAAAAACACGAACGACATCTTTAGGTAAAGATTCGTATTACTACATTGCTAAATATCAGTAGCTTCTATCAAGATGTCAATAGATGTCGCTACTAACAGTTTTATAGCTATAGGAACGATTAAAGTCGGTGTTCCACATATGGAACTGGGTGCCTTGTAGGGTTAAGTATTTTTATGAGAAGTTGTTTATTTCCTAATAAAACTTCAAATAAAATTTAGTTTTTAAAAAGCATCTAATTAAATTTAAAGTGTTTTATTTAAATATATATATATTTTTTTCCTTTCTTTATGTTATCGCAATTTAAGAAATTGTTTGAAACAAAAGTTAGTATTTTGAATTATTGATGTAGATTGATCAGTCATTGATGACTGATAATCAATTTGACATTTCTCACATACTAACCGTTGGAAGGTCACCGTATCTGAAAAAGCAGATGTAACGATTATTATGCGAGAAATGTCGAATTGGTTATCAGCCAGTGTGGCTCAGTTGAAGAGCATCCGCGCGTTAAGCGGAGGACCCGGGTTCAAATCTCGGCTCTGGTGTCTTTCACACTGTTGGTATTTAAAAAAAAAAAAAAAAAAACTTATATTCCAAACCACTTAAAATGAATTTTCCCGGTTGACGAATTTATCAATAACACTTCTAAATATTTTAAGATAGTTAAAGAAATTAAATGGTAAACTTGGATACTGGCAGGCATCCAGATAAATTCTAGGTGATAAACCGCAAAATTGTAACAAAGCAAAATCCCAGATTGAAAGAAATAGTCCTGTCGTACTAATAAAATAATGGCAAACATTTTTAAATAGAATTTTTCGCAAGCTGGGAATACGAAGTAGCCGAGTTTTAAGTCGTTATGTTTGTTTCTAAGAAAAATCTAAAAGCAGTTTTTTCCAACTATCATAATTAATTATGACGTGTACGCAGAGTTAAAAGTCTCCGCGCTTTTTCCTAAACACTTTCAAGGATAGAAATTTTCGTTTTTTTTTTTTTTCGACAACTATTTTTATAAAATAATCTCTATCTTACTTAATCGCAATAAATTAATATAACAATATGTTAAATATTTATGAATAAAAATAGTGGTAGCAAAAAAGGTTAAGATTTCTCATGCCTGAAAGTGCCCGAAAAAAGGGCGGAGATTTTGCACTTTGCGAATATTCTCAGGGGTCGTATTCTCCACCCCTTTTACAGGACAGTTTCAGGGATAAGAAATTTTCCCTTTTTTTTATCACTATTTTCATAAAATAATACCTATTCTACTTATCACAAAACATTACCATAACAGTATGGTAAAGATTTATGAATAAAAATAGTGGTAGCAAAAAAAGGGAGATTTTGAGTTTTGCGAAATATTCTCAGGGGTCGTATTACCCGCCCTCTTTTCAGGACATTTTCAGAGACAAGAAATTTTCTCTTTTTTTCGATCACTATTTTTATTTTTATTTTATTTTATTTCAATTAACTCTATCCTACTTATCACTAAACATTTCTGTAACAATATGGTAAAGATTTGTGAATAAAAATCGTGGTAGCAAAAAACGCGGAAATTTCTCATGCCTGAAAGTGCCCTGAAAAAAGGGCGGAGATTTTGATCTTTGCAAATGCTCTCAGGGGTCATACTCCCCTCCTTCTTTTCAGGACACTTTCAAGGATGAGAAATTTTCTCCTTTTTTGTCACTAATTTCTTGCAAAAATGTGTATGGTATTTTTACAGTAATGATCCGTAATTAAATAGGATAGAGATTATTGTATAAAAATATTGGTAGCAGTAAACGCGGCCATTTGGATCTCACGGAAATGTCTAGTAAAAAAAAAAAAAAAAAAAAAATGGCGATGTGTACAACATTTTCATTCTTTAAAAACTATTAACAACTTTTATTTACTTAACCCTTTCGTTACCAGCGTCACATATATGTGACTATCCGATTTTCTTACCTCAGCCCGGCGTCACAAATATGTGACGGGTGTTCATTATCAGTTTATGATAATTGTTTGCATCAAATCGTGTCGCACACCGACGGGTTATGTTATAAAACAATAAAATAGATACAGGATTTTTGATTTTAGTTAGAACGTTACAGATACATCCCACAAAAATAAATGACAATTTTATCATATTTAAATAGTAAGACGTCTGTGCTGTGATGGCGGTTTTTCTCCTGAGGATCTGTTAGCGAAAGGATTAAATTGTTTTTTTTTTTTTTTTTTTTTTTTTTTTTTTTATAATCAAAAGCTAAAATTCTGAATTAATTAAAAAAAAAAAAAAAAAAATGCTTCTATAAAATTAAATAGTTGAAGGCAGGAATCATCTCGTCCAGTGACTTGAATGGTTTCTTTCTAAAGGAAACGACTGTTAAGATATACGGCGCCTTATAGGAGATAGATTTTTACGGATGAGAGATACACGAAACAACGTCTAAAAAAAAAAAAAAATGAAAGTAACGAAACAAAGGGAAACTAACAAAAGTCGTCGAGGATCGTCATTAAAAATGCGCGTCTGAAATATTGTTAAAAATAGTAGGTTTGTAAAATTAAATAATTGAACAAAACCCTTTGCTCGCCTAACGCTCTAAAGCGCTCTAGTGTTGCCAAATTTAGGGACTTTTTTATTCAGCCACCAATAATTTGAGAAGTGATATTTACTATACATAATTGACGAATAACCTTACAAGTGATTAAGCGTCCGTTTAAGTTAAAATTTAGTGATGGATATTGAATAAAAGATGCCCACAGATTCGGCAACATTGACTAAAAGTATGAAATTAAATAGGAATGGCAAAGGATTAAGGTATGTTTTGTGAATGGCACCATTTCTATTCTTTATCTTTTACCAATGTACAAACATTTAGAATTTTTAAGTTAGACTTATCACCGCTTTTATTTTTACTCATTTATTTATTTATTTTATAAAAACCGGAACATTTATTTTATCGATTAAATAAATTGATGTATTTATTTGTTTATTTTTAATACGATAGAAGTCTCGCAGAAAATAATTGGTAGCAATGCAGAGATGCCAACATTTAAATATATTCCGGGATATTTTTCGCTTCGCCTTTAATCCATACCACTAATTTTTTAACCCCATAACGCGCGCTGTCCTCGCTGAGAGGACGCAAAATTTAAGATCCAGCTGCAAAAATTCATCCCGGAAATATTTTAGCAGAAATTTACGTTTATAACATAACAGAAAAGGCCAGATTTTTAAACCTTAAAATTTAAAATTTATTTTGGTTTAATTTAGATCATGAATTCCGGTGGCAGTATAATTTAAATGATCTGAATTGTCTTGCGCCGCAAAGGGTTAAGAGTATTTTTTTTCTTTCTTTCTTATTTTAGCGTAGTTACATTCTGTCAATAAAGTCGTTCGAAATAAAGGCGAGGCTGAAAATGCTCCGGAATAAATTAAAATGTTGGCAACTATGGCAATGATTTTAACATAAAAATAAATAAATAAATAAAAGTAAATAAATAAAAATGCTAATGACCATAAGGCAGTTTTTAATTAGATTACATAAAATATGTTCATAAATCTATCAACGTGTAACATGCAACTTAAAAAGCTCTACCTGTTTTCTTACTTATATCTATTTTAATCGAATAAACTTCTTCCTTAAAAAGTAAAAATAGGTGTCTGAATTATTATTACTAAAAATAATGCGTTTTCAAAATTAAATAATTGAACGGATGAATTAACGCTAGCCTAGTGACTTGAACGATTTCTTCTTTAAAAAGAACCTCTGTCTAAGATATACGGCGCATTATAGGAGATGAATTACGGATGAGAGATCCGCGGAACAACGTCGAAAAAAATGAAAGCATCAAAGCAAAAGGGAGCCAACAAAAGTCGTCGAGGAAAGTCATTGAAAGAGGTGGGAGGGAGGGTGATCGAACTACTGGAACATACCACTTTTTTTATTTCTCCGTAAGTTACTGAATAGAAGACGCGGTTGAGTGAATATTTATAAAAGATTTCGCGTTGCATATTACGCCAGCTACAAAAGCGAGGAAAAAAATAAAATAAATAAGACATAAAAGGAAAGGGTGCTAAACTTTTTTAATGTTTTGCT